>JAVSCE010004502.1:0-43889 GCA_032199065.1 Smutsia gigantea
AATCACTTGTCCATATATATGTGGGTCTATTTCTAGACTCTATTGTGTTCCAATTATCTACCTATCTTTAGGTCAATGCCATGCTGTTTTGATTACTATGGCTTTATAATATATTTTGAATCAGGTAATGTAATTACTCTGATCTTGCTCTTCTTTCTCAAAATTATTTTGGCTATTGTAGGTCCTGTGCACTTCCATATGAATTTTGGAATTAGCTTTCCAATTTTCACAAAAAGAAAACCTGCTGGAATTTTGACTGTGATTGCACAGTTTTGGGACAATTGATATATAGCATTGCTGAGTTTTCTGACCTAGGAAGAAGGTAAATCTATTTATTTAGGTCTTCTTTAATTTCTCTCAGCAGCACTTTGTAGTTTCTAGTGGAAAGGACCTTCACACAGTTTGTCAGATTTATCCCTAAGTAAGTATTTCTTGTCTTTGATGCTATTATAAATGGCATTTTATTAATTTAAATTTATGATTTTTCACTATTAGAATTTAGAAACATAATTAATTTTTATATGTTGAGCTTGTATCCTTCAATCTTGCTAACCTCACTTATTAGCTCTAGTTGCATTTTTTTAGATTTCATTGGATTTCTATATAGATAATGGTGTTTTCTGCAAATAGAGACAGTTTTACTTCCCCATTCTGGCTGGTTTTTTTCCTTTTTCTTGCCTGGCAACAGTGGCCAGAACTTCCAGTACAGTGTTAAATAGAAATGAGGAAGAACAGATAGCCTGTCTTGTTCCTAAACTTGGGACGTTATTCAGTTTTCTCCTATTATGTATGATGCTGGCTGTAGAGCTTCAGATTCCCTTTTTCATGTTGAGGAAGTACCTATCTATTCAAAATTTATTGAGTTTTTTTTTTTATCAGGAATGGATATTGGATTTTGTGAACTGCTTTTTCTCCATTGATTAAGATGAGCATATGGTTTTCTTTTTTAGTTTGTTAAAATGGTCAATTACATGGATTGATTTTTAATGTTAAGCCAATCTTTTATTCCTGGGATTAAACCCCACTTGATCATGATGTACTAATTTTTAATATGTTGTTAGATTCAGTTTGCTGAAAAATTTTCTTTGAATATTTTAAATCAATGTTCATGGGGTATTGTTTGTTGTTTTCTTCTGTCTTTATCTGCGTTTTGCACTTGCCTCATAGAATGAGTTGGGAAGAATTCCACTGCCTTCAAATTTTTAAGAAAAGTATATGTAGAATGGTATTCTTTCTTCTTTACATGTTTGGTAGAATTCATGAGTGAAACCGTATTGGCCTGGAGTTTTCTTTGTGGGAAGGTGTTTTTAACTACAAATTCATTGTCCGTAATCTATATATAGAGAGAGCAATTCATGTTGTCTTTTTGTTTGTTTCAAAGTAATTTTTTATTGAGATATCATTCACATATCATAAAATTCACCTATTAAAGTATACAATTCAGTGGTTTTTAATATATTCAGGTTGTGCAACCACTCCCACTAATTCCAAAATATTTTTGTCAACTCAAGAAGAAATTCTATAACCATTAGCAGTCAGTCCCCATTCCTTCCATCCTCCCAGTTTCTAATCTACTTTTTGTCTCCCTGATTTGTATCATTGTCAATTTTATTTCAATAGTCTAAAAAATCTTTGCTCCTACATAGCTTTGTCCTCCTTTATGTTTTTATTGTCACAAATTATATTTTTATACATTGTGCAGCCATCAATATATATTTATAATTATTGTTTTATGCAGAAAAAATTTTTAGTGTATAGTTTGATGAATTTTGACATGTGTATACATTCATGCAATTATCTTTTAAATCAGATAGGATAACAGAAGAGTTACAATAAAAATACATTACTCTAAAAATACTTACCTGTGCGGTTTTTAATATTTACCCATGTAGTCACCCCTACCAGTGTTATTTCTTTGTGTGGATTTGAGTCACCATCTTTCATTTCAGCCTGAAGGACAACATTAACATATCTTTAGGGTAGGTTGGCCAGCAATGAACACCCTCAGCTTTTGTTTATCTAGGAAATCTCAATTTCACCTTCAGTTTTGAAGGATATTTTTACTGGATTCTTGGTCAATAGTTTTTTTCTGTCAGCACTTTGAATATGTCATCCCATCACTTTTTAACTTTTTTTAAAGCAGATTTAGGTTCACAGCAAAACAGGGAATTACTATGAGAGCATCTTACTATGCTGATAGACAGTGACTTCAGTGGGGGGGGGGCGGTGAGGACTTGATAATATGGGTGAATATTGAAACCACAATGTTGTTCATATGAAACCTTCATAAGATTGTATATCAATGATACTATGATAAAAAAAAGTACAGAGAATTACCATATACTCCCTGCCTGCCCTCCATGCACTGCCTTCTCCCCTATCAAGCTTCCATGCCCAAGTGGTAGGATTGATGCACCCACAGTGACACATCATTGTCACCCCAAAACCATAGTTTACATTGTGGGTTTGGACAAATGTATAATGACATGTACCCACTTATAGTATCATACAGAATAGCTTTACTGCCTTAAAAATTGTGCTATGCCTGTTTATCCATGCCCTCTCTCAACTTCTGGCAACCACTGATCTTTTCACCGTGCCCATAGTTTTGCCTTTTCTAAAATATCATATTTGGAACCATACATAGTCTTTTAAGATTGGCTTCTTTCACTTAGTAATATGTATTTAAGTTTCCTGCATGTCTTCTCATGGCTTGATAGCTTGTTTCTTTTAGTGCTGAATAATATTCCATTGTCTGGATATACTATAGGTTGTTTATTCATTCACCTACTGAAGGACATCTTGATTGTCTCCAAGTTTTGGCAACTATGAATAAAGCAGCTATAAACATCTGTGTGTAGGTTTTTTGTGGATGTAAGTTTTCAGCTCCTTTGGGCGAATACCAGGGAGCATGATCACTGGATCATACGATAACAGTGTGTTTAGTTTTGGAAGAAACCACCAAACTGTCTTCCAAAGTGGCTGTACCATTTTGTAGTTTCATCAGCAAGAAATGAGAGCTCCTGTTGCTCTACATCCTCACTAGCATTTCATGTTGTTGGTGTTTTGGGCCTTGGCCATTTTAATAGGTGTGAAGTTGTTTTAATTTGCAGTTCCCTAATGACATATGATGTTGAACATCTTTTCATATAATTATATTTCATATGTGTAACTTCTTTGGTGAGATGTCCATTCAGGTCTTTGGCTCATTTATTTATTTAAGCAGAGAGAGAATTTATTAATAAGACACTGGGCAGCTCACAGCATGTCCAGGAGCACTGGGGCCCCTGGTCTGGAAGTGATACAGCCAGGTAGTTGTCATACTTTAAAATCAAGTTGTTTGTTTCTCACTGTTTGTTTTTAAGTTCTTAGTATATCTTAGAGAACAGTTCTTTATCAGATAAGTTTTTTTGCAAATATTTTCTCCCAGTCTGTGGCTGAGGTTCTTATCCTCTTGACCCACTGCTGTTTGGATTCCCTGATTTCTCATAAGAAATCAGCAGTTAATCTTATTGAGGATTCCTTGTATGTGAGTCACTTCTCTCTTGTTGCTTTCAGGATTCTTTCTTTGTCTTTGTGTTTTGACAGTTTGATTTAAAATGTTTAAAGTTTAAAGTTTACCCTACTTGTGGCTTATTGATATTATTGGATGTGTAGTTTAATGTTTGCCATCAAATTTGGGAATTTTCAGCCATTAGTTATTCACATATTCTTTCTCTTTCTTCTTCCCCCTGAGATACCTATTATGTGTATGTTGGTATGCTTGATGGTGTTCTATGAGTCTTAGGAACTATTTATTTGTATTCTTATTCTTTCTGTTCCTCTGATTAAATAATCTTCATTGACCTCCCTTCAGGTTCTCTTAATCTTTCTTCTGCCTGTTCAAATCTGCTATTAAGCCCCTCTAGTGAATTTTTCATTTGAGTTATTGTAATTTAAACTCCAGAGTATCTATTTAGTACCTTTTTATATTTTTTCCTTATTGACATACTCTGGTGAGACATCATGCTTTCCTTTAGTTCTTTAGACATGTTTTCTTTTAGCTGTTTGAACATACTCAAAATGGATTAATTAAAGTCTTTGTCCAGTAAGTCCAATATCTGGGCTTCTTCAGGAATGGTCTTATACTGGTTGCTTTTTTCCCATGTATGGGCCATATTGTCTTGTTTCTTGCATTCCTTTGAGTATGGGGGATGAGACTAGGGCAAGTTAAAATGTCACAAAGCTCAGTGTCTTATCAAAATACAACCATCTTTCTTTAAAAAGTGCCCCCAAGTTGCTTCAGGTTTTTGATTATTTTCCAGAATTCTGAAAAAGTTGATTCTGACAGTTTATACTATTTTTGAGCTGCTTTTATAGAGGGGTGGTCTTTTGGCATTCCTTACCCTATTATTTTCACTGATATCTCTTTCCTAAGTTTTAAAAATCTGAGGCACTCTATACTTGCAGCACTACTCTTTCAGTTAGCCACATTTCAAGTGCTCAATAGCCACACAGGGCTAGTAGCTACCATATCGTACAAAGCAGGTCCACGAGAAAATTTCTAAGCAAAGTTTTTAATGAATTTAAATGGGAAACATGGTCTCTAATCTAACTGCTTTCTTATACCTGGGCCAGAACCGATTTTCATGGTGAGATAAGTATCCTATGAAGTATAGATAGCAAATAGTAGCTACCACTTCTTAAGCACTTTACTTAATGCCAGATAAATTTTAAGACTTACATGTATTAACATTTTTATTCTTTACAACAACCTGGTGTGATAGGTATTACTGAGCTTTAACAACGAAAGAAGCAAAACACCAAGATAAACAACTTACCTAGTGTTTCACAGCTAAGAAGTGGCAGAGCCTGGATTCAAACCTTGAAAGTCTGGCTTAAGCCCATGCTGTTAATCACCACTCTGTTCCTTAGCAGACCTTAAAGGAGGAATCCAGAGAAAAATTGTTTTGGTCAAGGAAGAATTGGGTAGTAAAGAAACAGCCCTATTCAGAATAATAAAAGCATAAGAAAGTCAAAACACACTTGCAAAAAACCAAACTCATATTTTTATTGAGTGCTATATCCCTGCACCTAGCACATTCCTTGATACTTACTTAGTAAGCAGTGAATGTTTGTTTGATGAATAAATGACTCTTGGGAATTTATACACTGTGCTAGGTCTTCACAAACGTTTCACACCAAGTCATTTTAAAGAGGATAAACTGAAGCTTGGAATGGTGCAGTCATTGACTCCTTTAGTAACTAGTTAGTACAAGGATTAGACTAGAGTCCAGTCCTTAAGTTCCAGGTCCCCTGTACTATAGCTTTTTTCTGAGTTGAGAAAGGATCAAAGTCACAAAGGATAAAAGCTGACACTATACCACATGATCGCATTTCACTTATATGCATATTATGTGATTAGCAGGGGGAGAGAAGGTAGTTCAGCTATGGTAATCTTCCTCTTGCTCCATTAGGGGACAGACTTCTAAGAATGGAGCTGAATAGGGAAGAAAGAAGTGTTCCAGTATGGAGATTGTGAGCAAAAGTATAATGAAAAAATATGAACAATTATAGCTATTCTGGCAGCTAAAATCCTTGATGACCCTGCCATTCCCAAGACTCTGACTCATTATAGAGATCTGGAGAAGTAAGGCATTTACTGGGCAAACATTTATTCATCATCTACTATGTAACAAAGGACATTCCTGCCTTAGAAGATAATATACACATCAATAAACAATTATAGATACATATGATTATATAAACTATAATAAGGAAATATAAAATATACTTATACTATAAGAGGAAAAAGGAATGGAGCAGCAAATAATTTTCTGGGAACTTTAGAGAAAAATTTTTAAATGACCTGTCTTTTACATTGGATCGACAACTGAGTAGTTGTAGAAGGAAAACATTAATTCAGATAGAGGCATGAGCATAGTTATAAGATGTTTGAGCTGGAGTGAAGTGTTATAAAGAGGGAAGGCAGTAGGAAAGTTGTTAAAATGGTCAAGGAACTTAAAAAGACCAGGGACTGTGGTTGTGTTTCTGTTGTAGCAAGGCATCCCCCATGGTGAGGGGGTACTGATTAAGAAAGGGGAAGAACTAGACTTGGGGAAATTAATTAGACATGATAAAGTCTAGATTACATCTGGGGGGATGAAGAGGCAAGGAAGTGATTTAAGAGAGAACTGACTGATCTTGGTGATCAAGTAGACATGTGGGTGAGGAAGGGAAAAAGTTAGGAAGAATTATTTCTACTAATGGAGACAGAAAAAATGGGAGAAATAGACTGGGCCTGGGCATTCAAGAGAAGGTAAGTTTTGTTCTGACAATCAAAGGGTCCGCAGAATATCCCAAGGGGCTGACCTGTAGGTTTCAAGCCTAAAGCTCAGGAGGGGATCAGGGTTGGAAATAGAGATTTGAGACTAATTAGGTGATAGATGAATTCATGGGAGTTAAACTGGTCACCTAGGAGGAGATTATAGGTGACGAAGGGCTTGTGGGGGTCGAGGCTTCTTAACACTGAAGAGGACAGAGAGGTGCTCCTAAAGCAGACTAAGAAGAAGCTGTAGAGGAGGTGAAATAATAAGGGGAAAAAGCAGTTGCATAAAAACCAAGGAATAAGAATTTTCAAGAGGGTGTGGTCCTCTTGATGCTGAGAAGAGGTGAGGTAGGGTAAGGACTGAAAACTAGCCATTGGATTGGACAATTAGGAATTTTCCGGTGATCAGGAGAAGGGATGCTTCAGAGGGCAGAGCAGAATGCAGTGAGTTCAGGGGTCTGGGTGGAAAGAGGTCTGGTTGGTGTTTGCCAAGGTATTTCATGAATATTCCCATTACCAGCTCGGTTGTGGGATGAGGACAGGGTGTTCTATATCCAGAAGAGGAGCTTGGAAATGATGGCAGCTTCAAGAAGCCTTGCAGTAGCCCAAGACTGGCTAGTTTTGTCACGGAGTTGATGTAAAAAAATTACAATTTGTAGTAAATAACATATAGATGGTCCTTAACTTACTATGGTTCAACTTAAAAATTTTTAGACTTCACAGTGGTGCAAAAGCAATAGGCATTTAGTAGAAACTGAACTTTGAATTTTGAGTTTTGATTTTTTCCCCTGGGCTAGTGACCTGTGTGGTACACTACTGTCTTGCCTGAGGGTTTCAGCCCTGGCAAGTTTGTTCTTGATTCGGTGAGACTGAGGAATGACAATGGAACGTTCTTGGGGAAAAAGGCTTTATACCCAACTTTATTCCCACAGTGGCGGGTCTATCACTAGAATCCCGTCCACTCAGAGACAGTCTGCATGCAGCAAGCTGGTCTCTGCCTCTGGGCCTCTCTGCCCCCGCAGCCGTCTCTGGCTCTGTCCTCGGCACTGCCACCACTCCAGCCTCTGCTCTCCTGCAGCCATGCAGCCCAGAGCACTGGGCAGAGTTCTTCATATAGAGTCAATAACAGTGTATTGCCCACACGTGTGTAGGCACACCAGGTGAGAATCCTGGCCATCAGAATTTTCTCATTTTCTTTACAAATACTCTCTCGTGATGTTGTGCGGCAGCGGTGAGCTGTAGCTCCTGGTCAGCCCTGGGATTATGAGGGTTTTCACTTTCAGTACAGTATTCAACAAATTACATGAGATATTCAACTGTATTATAAAATAGTCTTTGTGTTAGATGATTTTGCCCAACTGTAGGCTAATGTTAAGTACTCTGAACACATTTAAGTTAGGCTAGGCTAAGCTAAGCTATGATGTTTGGTAGGTTAGGTGTATTAAATGTATTTTTGACTTAGGATATTTTAAACTTCTGATGGGCTTATCAGCATGTAACCCCATTGTAAGTCGAGGAAGATCTGTATATGGTTTTGTATTACGTATTGTCTTATCTTCTTTATGAGATGCTGCTATCTTCAAGTTTAACAGGTTTTCCTAAGTACTTTATATTTTTACCAACATTTGGAAAAATTTCAACCCCACAAAAATTTTCAAAAGGATTATATAGCAAACATCCATCTACTACCTAGATTCTACAATTAACATTTTGCTGTATTTATCTTATCACTTATCTACTCATCTATCCACCCCTCTTTCCATTCATCTTATTTTTTGAGGTACTTCATTGTAAGTTGAAAATATCAATACACTTCGTCTCTATCAATATACTTATCATTAACTAGAGTTCAATATTTGCTTAGGGTTCTATGTGTGTGTGAGATTTTTAAAAAATCTCAACTTGAGTGAGACATTCTTTGAGTTTTGACAAATGCATACACCTGTGTAACTCCTGTTACGCTATGAAACATCACTGTCAGCTTAGAAAAATGCCCTCATTTCCACTTCTTTCTCTACACATCCAACCCTTGTTCTAGTTTTTTTCACTATCGGTTGGTTTTGTCTGTTCTAGAATTTCATATATATGGAATCTTATAGCTTGCAGTATTTCAGGTCTGGCTTCTTTCACTCAATAAAATGTCTTTGGGATTGATTCATTTTGTTTCATCAGTAGTTAATTTCTTTCTTTTGTTGAATATTGTCCCATTGTTTGAATAAACACCATTTTATTTATTCTTCTGCTGTTGGACAACTACCCTGTTTCCAGGTTTTGGCTACAATGAATAAAACTGCTATAAATTGGCTAATCCAAGTATTTTGTGGACATATACTTCCATTTCTCTTGGGTACATACCAGGAATGAAACATCTGGCTCAAAGAATAGGTGTGTTTAAGTTTGTAAGAAACTTCCAAGTCTTTCTCCAAAGTGGTTCACATTTTACACTTCCATTAGCAATGTTGCTTCTCATCCTCTACAATATTTGTTGTTATTTAAATTTTAGTCATTCTAATGCAGTAGTATCTGAGTGAGGTTTTAATGTTCATTTCTCTCATGACTAATAATGTTAAATATTTTATCATGTGCTTATTGGCCATTTGTAGATTTTCTTTTGTAAGGTCATCTGTTTGTCTTTTCATTACTGAGTTGTAGAAGTTTTTAATATATTCTTGATATAAATTAGGCTTATGTCAGATATACGTGTTGTGAATATTTTATCCTACCCTGTGCCTTGTTTATTCATATTCTCAATAGTGTCTTGATAAGCAAAATGTGTAAGCTTTTTTGGAGTTCAATTTATCAATATTTTTTCTTTTACAGCTAGTGCTTTCAAAGTCTTTTACAAGAAGCTGTAGCCTGTCCCCAGGCTGTGAAAATGTTTTTCCTGTTTCCTTCTGGAAGTATAATAGTTTTAACTTTATGTTATGGCCAGATCTATCGCTAATTTTTATGTATGGTGTGAGGTAAGAGTCAAAGGTTCATTTTTTCCCCATATATCTAGTTGTTACAGTGATGTCTATTGAAAAGACTTTCCTTTCCCCATTGGGTTGCTTAGGTGCTTTGTGAAATATCAAACCTTCATATTTACACTTTTCTAACTATTTATAAAATGCTTTTACTTACATATTCTCTTAATGCTCTCTCACTGGTGTGGATGTATTATCTTCAATTAACAATGGAGAAAACCAACACTCAGAGCGGTTCAAGAACTAGTCCAAGGGGACACAAAGCTGAGGACTGAACATAGACCTAGAGAACTACTTACTGAATCATAAAAAAAAATTTACATTTTAAATCTATTTAATCCAGTGGAAATATTACTAAGTAGACACTTTTTCAGAGGGTGATGGAGTAACAGAAATGAATTAGTGTAAATTTTTATATTTCAACACTGGTGGTATTTTTAGACTGCCAGCCAAACACATGCTTCCCCGGTTGGCTTGTGTATGTCTAAAACAATCTTTAAAATGTGCATTTCTATTTTGAAAGGGTAAAAAATTATAATATTTGCTTTACAGATTGGGTAAAAATAATAGTTTTTAGCCAGGGTTGCCTGGGGTTTATTTAAGACAAAATATTTCTCTCACTCTAGATCTAAAAAGAGTCCTACTCTGATTCTCTCAGAGAAATAAAACAATATTTGAAGGTACATATCATGAAGAGATTTAAAAACTATAAGAACACACAGCAGCTACTCTTGCTCTTTTTTCTTTCTCTTCTGGAAGTGTGAGTCCTGTTGTATTAATATTCAGGCACTCAGTCCTACTCCTCAGGTAAGAACACCTTTTCCCACACACAAGGCAACTGGTCCATAATATGACTATATGTAACTCCGGGGGGAAATCCAGGGGCAAAATACCAAAATCAGTCAAAGGGAGCAATAAAATTAAGAAACCCTTTTATTTCTTACAAGCACTCCTCCCCATCTCTCTCTTGATGTGGCTGCAGCAGAAAAGAACTCCACCCAACCTCTCTGGTCCAGATTAACCCTTGAACGCCCTTGTAATTACCTATTGATATGTAGATGGCTAATCTTCTCCACCCCTTGGAAACACCTATTGATATGCAGATGCACTAAAGCCAGGGGAGAGATTCTGGAAAATACTGCAATTTTACCCACACTATACTTCAGATATGTCACAACTAAGGCATCTCCATCTTGGGAATCACATAGAGTAAGAGGGCCACATAGCTATTTGCAGCCAACCTGGGGCCACAGCTTGTATCTTCTTGACTTCATTATTCTTCCCCATACTACATCTCCTCCCTCAACTACATGTTGAACCATGATGCCATAAAGTAGGACTAGGTTAACTACTCCTCATTCCAAGATGGAAGAATTTAGGCTAGGGGTGGGGGGGTGGGGGGGGAATGCTTAACAACCAGCAGAGGCTGGCTTCCTGAGACCCAGTCTGCTAGGCTAGCCATTTTTCCTTTGTCCTTTGCCAAAACACAGAGCTAAAAGTATGCTGTAAATTCAAGGACAAAATACACATATCCTGATAATTATTTTTTATTGCAAGAAAGTTATGTAATCTGTGTGCATGTTAAGTACTAAAAATGGCATACTTTGGAACCTACTATAAATAGTGATTATCAGAAAAGCCTAGTTGGTAAATGGTACTTGATCAATAGCCTTGGGGTAAGAGATTTTCTCATCAAAAGAGTAGAGGAAAGATTTATCACTCTTTCTTATCTAAGTTTGTCCCTCTTAATTATCTAAGAGGATTGCATTCTGTATTAGTTTTAATGTGATAAACATACCCCAGTACTCAAAACTGTTTCTGAGAGACAAAGTTGGAGGACTCACACTTCTTAATTTCAAAATCAAAGCTCTAGTTATCAAGATGTCTAGATTGGTATAAGGATTGACATATACGTATATAAAACTGAGAGTCCAGAAATAAAACCTTACATTTATGGTCAGTTTTTTTGATGAGGGTACCAAGGCAATTCGACAGTGGAGAAAACAGTCTTTTCAGTGAGGTGCTGAGACAACTGGATATCCACATGCAAGAAATTAATTTAGACACCCTACCTCACATATATACAAAAATAAACTCAAAATGGATCAAAGACTTAAATGTAAGAGAAAAACTATAAAATTCTTTTAAGAGAACATAGGTATAATTCTTTGTGATTTTGGATTAAGCAATGGTTTCTTACATATGAAACCAAAGCACAAGTGATAAAATGGAGTTCATACAAATTAAAAAAAATATGAGCTTTAAAGAATGATCAAGGACATGAAAACACAAGCCACAGAAGGGAAGGAAGAAAATCTTTGTAAATTATATATCTGATAAGAGACATATCTAGAATATATAAGGAACTTACAATAAATCACTCAATTAAAAAAATGGGTAACTGACCTGAGCAGACGTTTCTCCAAAGAAAAAATATAAATGGCCAATAAGTACGTGAAAAGGTGCTGAATATCATTAGTCATTAAGGAAATGCAATCAAAACAATGATATACCACTTCAGACCCACCAAGATGGTTATAATCAAACAAAGAGATAAGAGCAAGAGTTGACAAGGGTGTGAAGAAATTGGAACCTTCAAACCTTGCTGGTCAGAATGCAAATTGATGCAGTCCCTTTGGAAAAAGTTTGGCACTTTCTCAAAAAGTTAAGGTATATAAAATCTATGTTACCTTGTGACCCAGCAATTCCACTCCTAGGTATATACTCAAAAGAACTGAAAACATATATCTACACAAAAGCTTGTATGTGAATTTTCATAGCAGCATTACTCACAATAACCAAAAAGTGTTTGCAACTCAAACGTCCATCAACTGATGAATGGATAAACAAAACAAGGTTGTTTCATACAAGCAGAGGCTGTATGAAATAGTCATACAATGGAATATTATTTGGTAAAAAAAGTACTAATATTATATTACAAGATGGGTGAACCTTGAAACAGGTAACTTAAGGAAGCTAGACATGAAAGAATACACATTATATGACTCTATTTTTATGTATGTTTGAAATAGGGAAATTTATACAGAAAATAGATCAGTAGTTGCCAGGGGATGGGGAGTGGGGTGAATTGGGAGGTTATAGGGTTTCTTGGGGGTAATGAAAATGTTCTTGATTTAGATAATGGTGATGGCTGCACAGTTTGTGAATATACTAAAAAAAAAAAACACTAATTCTACACTTTAAAATGGAAAGTTTTATGGTATATGAATTATATTAAAAAAAAAAGGAAAGCAAACATGAGAATGTTAAGTTTCCCTAAACATAAACATAAAAGACCCCAAACTTGAACCCTTTTCTACAGTTTGAACTTAATTTTATAACTATTATCTTTCTTCTTCAACAACTATAATCATAATGATGAAAATAGCAGATACTTATTAAGCACTTTTTAGGCATTATACGAAGTGTTTTATATTTGGTATTCTCTCAAATCATCTCAATGATCTTGTACATAGTGGTTATTATCCCATTTTATAGAAAGGGAACTGTAGCTCACAGAGGCTGAGTAACATGTCCAAGGTCATATAAAGATAATTAAGTCTGACTCCAGAGGCTCTATTATACAACTTTGTCTTCCTTAAAACAGTGACTTATTCTTATTGGTCTCTGATCTTAAACTATTTTTCAATGTTACCATATTCTTTTTATCTCCATCAACAAATTAGATACCATTTTGAGACCCAATATTAAATAATGATCCTGTTTAGTTTGTTGAGCACAGGGCAAAGACAGAAAAAATTCTGATATGACAAGTTTTTATTTGTATCAAATTACACAGTATCATAAGTTAATATAAGATTATGATTTGAACATTGTAATGTAACATATAACTTGGTAAATTATTACTCAAAAATTTCATTACATGTTTGAGTATGCACTGAAGAGATTATTTGGCATAATTTGGCAAGATAAACATTTTTGAACCTTATTTAACCACTTATCATGTATATATATGTGGTATATAAATGTATGTGTATATATGTATATACACACACACATACATACACACACATATATACATTCCTAAATTAAATATACTCGTATAAAAAGCTAAAGATTAATGTGTTAGGATTAATTCCTTTTTAAAAATCTATTATATTTAAATTGCATCTGCATTCAAAGCAGAAATGTAAAAAGACTGATTAATTTACCAAATACACATGAATTTACCAAGTAATTGAAAATGAAATAAAAATTTCCACTGAGATGAGAAAGTCCTGTTTAATTGACATTTAAGCACACTATTAAACTCTGGAAATAAACATCATTTTTTAGATTGTTGAGAGAATAAAGATTCTACTGAGTAGTACTGCACCCTCTAAATTAAGAATGAACACTATTATAGTAGGAAAAGACAACAGATGATTTTCTTCTTTATTAATATGGGAATTCTCAGGAAGCAGTCATGGCAGTGTCTGTGCTCCTGGGCTTGGGCTTCCTGCTTTCCCATCAGTGGAAGTCTGGCTTTTCAGGAAAGGTGCAGCCAGTCCGCCTAATTATGACACTTGCTGCATAGTGGCCACCACGGATGCATTCAGTCAAGGGCTTGTCAGTGATCAGTTGAGACAGAAAACCTGGGAATACAGGACAAAAGGAAGAACATGAGTATTATGTAACAGTATCAGAAATGTCATATTGAGTCAGAACAAAAAATGGTCTACGCACCTATTTCTTTCTTCAGTCTTGATAGTGTTAAACCTCAAGGGTTAGAAAGGTCTTCCTCTACCATCCCAAGCTGCCCTTAATACATCTTTTAAAGAGCTCATTGGACATGACAACTCACCATCAAGTCAGTCTAGTCTTTTTAAGCCTAAACTATCATGCCATCCTTTAGCTTTGGATGAAATAAGTTGTAAGAAATACTGGCCAAATAATATTATCTGGGATCTTTACAGCTGAAAAGTTGTTATCCCTCTCCCTGTCTTTCTGTGTTCCTGCTGTATTGTTGTTATTCCTACCATACTGTTACTTGGATAAAATTCTATTCATCTAGATGTCTCTCCAAGTACAAATCTGAGAGCTGAAAAGTTATGAAGGACCTCACATTTCTCTTTCACTACAAGAAGTAACAGTGAAATAATTTCTAGAGTCAAGCACCATGGGCTAGCTTAACATTAAAATAAATAAGGAATAAATAGTGTTGAGGACTTCTGCTTCTGACCAAGAGGAAATGAAAAGAACCAGATCTACTCTTTCTTCAGAAACAACTAAAATAAAGACAAAGTATGTGAACAAAGTTTTAAGAATATTGCACATCAGCTATGGCGTACATCAAAAGATTCATAAAAGCAGGGAAGCAAATTAGGTAAACTGCACAATTGCTCTAGTTAACTACATAGAATTACCTAGTATTACCATACAACACATGGAGGGACAAGCTAGGCAGATCCCGATAGTCTCACTGAGTTAAGAAGATGGAACTGGGAGTCCAAGTAGGACAAAATCAAACATTTAGACTGACTGATTAGGGAAAAAGGGAGAAAAGACATAAATTACCAATATTAGGAATGAGGGGTGATATCACTCTAGGATCTATCCACAGTAAAAGCATAGTAAGGAAACACTGTTAATAACTTTATGTTGATAGATTTGAGAAGTTAGATGAACTGGACAAATTCCTGGAAGGGGACAAACTATCAAAACTCACTCAGGAAGAAGTACCTAACCCAAATAGTCTTGTAGCTATTAAAGAGATTGATTTTTGTAGTTAAAAACTTCCCATAAAGAAAATTCTGGGTCCAGATGGTGTCACTTGTGAATTCTACCAAACATTTATGGAATGAAAATAATACCAATGCTATACAAACTCTTCAGAAAACTGAGAAGGAGGGAATACTTCTCAACTCATTCTTTTAGGCCAGCATTACTGATACTGAAATCAGAAAAGATGCAAATACTCTGAAGAAAATTTTAGCAAATCAAGTCCAGTAGTTTCTAAAAAAGACAATAAATCATGATCGGGTGGGGTTTATCCAGGAATGCATGGTTGGTTAAAAATCTAAAAATTATCAATGTAATTTACCATATTAACTAAGACAACCATAAGATCATCTTAATAGAAACACAAAAAGCATTTGACAAAATCTAACATATATTCCTAATACAAACTATGGGCAAACTAGGAACTTCCCTAACCTGATGAAAGGCATTTATGGAAAACTTGCAGTTTATATCATTTTACTTTACTTAAGTATAGTTGACATGTTAGTTTCAGATGTACAACATAGTGATTTGACATTTATATGTATTATGAAACATATACCATAGTAAGTATAGTTACCATCTGTCACAAAGTTATTGTAACACTATTGACTATATATCCTATGCTGTACTTTATATCCCTGTGACTTATTTATTTTATAACTGGAAGTTATAACTGTACCTTTTAATCCCCTCTGCTTATTTCACCCATTCCCCTGCCTCATTAGTTTGTTCTCTGTATTTATGAGTCTATTTTGTTTTTTAGATTCCACATACAAGTGAAATCTATGGTATTTCTCTTTCTCTGACTTATTTCACTTAGCATAATACCCTATAGGTCCATCCATGTTGTTGCAGATGGCAGAATTTCTTTCTTTTTTGTGGCTGAATAATATTCCATTGTATATGTACTGCATCTTTATCCATTCATCTACCAATGATGCTTCAGTTGCTTCCATATCTTGGCAATTGTAAATAATGCTGCAATGAACACAAGGATGCATATATCTTTTCAAATTAGTGTTGTCATTTTCTTTGAGTTAATACTCAAAGTGGAATTGCTGGATCATATATTTCTATTTTTAATTTTTTGATGAAGTTTCATAACATCCTTGCTAATAAAATTATTTCTTGCCTTTTGTATAGTGGCCAATCTGACAGGTATAAGGTGGTACCTCACTGTGGTTTTGACTTGTACTTCCCTTCTAATTAGCTATGTTGAGCATCTTTTCAAATGTCTGTTGTCCGTCTGTATTTCTTCTTTGGAAAAATGTTTATCTAGGTCCTCTGACCATTTTTTAATTAATTAATTAATTAATTAATTTTGGTGTTGAGTTGTATAAGTTCTTTATATAGTTTGGATATTAACCCCTTATTTTCTCCCTTTAAGTAGGTTGTCTTAATTTTGTTGACAGTTTCCTTTACTGTGCAAAAGCTTTTTAGTTTGATGTAGTCCCAATTATTTTTCCTTTTTTTGCCCTTGCCTGAGAAGACAGATCCAAAAAATTTTGCTAAGACCAATGTCCAAGAATTTACTATTAGTGGTGATGATGGAATGCTTTCCCCTTAGGATCAAGAACAAGGAAATAATCAATGCCATTTGTGACATTACAGATGGACCTAGAGGGTATTATGCTAACTGAAGTAAGTTAGAGAAAGACAAATATCATATGATTTCACTGATCTGTGGAATCTAAAAAACAACAAAAACAAATAACCTCCCTGGCCCCCACCACAGACAGATTCACAAATACAGAATAAAAACTGGTGGTTGCTGGAGGGGAGGAGAATGGGGGTGGGGCAGCAGGTGAACAGGTAAATGGGATTAAAAGTACAAACACACTGTTATAAAATAAGTAATTCATAGAGATGAGCAGTACAGCATAGGGAATATGGTCAATAATGTTATATTTGTATTGAGACAGATGATAACTATAATTATTGTGGTGAGCACTTGTAATGTATACAAATGTCAAATCACTGTGTTGTACACCTGAAACTAATATGTCAACTATACTTCAATTTAAAAAACAAAACAAAAGACAAAGCAAGAATGTTTGCTTTTAAAAACTGTACTAGAGATTTTAGCCAGAGTTTAAGGCAAACAAAATAAATACATAAAAGGCATCAAGATTAAAAAAGAAGTAAAACAGACTTTATTTGTAGAGGGCATGATGGTCCATGTTTATGGTTCTCAAGAGCAGGTAATTTTGCCCCCCTGAGGACATTTGGCAATGTCCGTAGACATTTTTGGTTTCACAACTGGAGCAGGGGTGCTACTGGCATCCTTTGGGTAGAATCCAGGGATGCTGTTAAATATCCTCCAATGTCAATAATGCTGAAATGGAGAAATCCTAATCTATGTAGAAAAATCCCATGGAATCTAGAAAAACATTACTAGACCTATTAAGTGAGTTAGTAAAGTTGCAGGATACAACATTTCTATACAAAAACCAACTGACTTTCCATATTAGTAATGTGTGTGTGTGATTGTATGTACTAGCAATGAACGATTAGAAGTTGATATTAAAAATACTATTTACCATACCATCAAATATGTGAAATACCTAGAGATAAATGTGACAAAATTGTTTGGATCCTGCACACTGAAAACGACACAACAAAGCTGAGAGAAATAAAAAAGACCTACATAAATGGAGAGATATCAAGTGTTCATAGATTGGAAGATTCAATATTGTTATCAGCTCCGCAGAAATTTTTCTATTGATTTAATGTGATACCAATCAAAATTCCAGCAAACTTTTCCTATAGAAACTGATAACTGATTCTAAAATTTATGTGGAAATGGAAAGAACTTAGTCAAAACAAAACACAACTTTGAAAAAGAAGACTACTTGACTTAAACTTATTATAGAACTAAAATAATTAAGGTACTATGGTGTTGGCATAAAGATAGACAAATAGAGCAATGAAATTGAATAGAGAGTCTCAAAATAACAACTGATTTTTGACAAAGGTATCAAAACAATTCAATGGAGAAAGGATAATCTTTTAAACATATGGTCTCAGAACAGCTGGATGGCATATAAGAAAAACAAACAAACCACTTCAACCATTACCTCACATTATCTATAAAAATTAACTTGAAATGGATCATAGATCTAATTCTAAGAGCTAAAACCACAAAACTCTGAAAACATAAGAGAAAACCTTACTGATTTTGAATATGCCAAAGATCTCTTAAGACATAGAAAGTACAAGCTTTTATAAAAGAAAAAAATAATTGGACCTTACCAAATTAAACACTTTTACACCTCAATAAAAAAACCATCCCAATAATGATTGGGCAAAAGTGTTGAACAAACACTTAAGCAAAAAAGATAAACAGATGCCAAATAAGAACATGAAGATGTTCAATAACATCATTCATTAGAGAAATGCAAATGAAAACCCCAATTAGATACCACTGCCAACCACTAGAATGGCTAAAATTAAAAAGGCTGAACATACCAAGTGCTGACAAAGCTGTAATTGATTGGAACTCTCTATACTGATTATGGGAATATAAAATGGTAAGACTGCTTTGGAAAACCATTTATCAGTGTCTTAAAAAGTTAAAGATATACCTACCATATGACCCAGTCATTCTATTTCTAGGTATTTAACCCAAGGTAAATGAAAGCACATATCCACACAAAGATTTGTAAATGAACATTCACAGCGACTTTATTTGTAATAGTCCCAAATAGGAAACAATCCAAATGGGGGTGAGAAGGGACAAGAAGAGCATGGGAGCAGTGGATATGTCCCCAGCGATGGTTTCATGGGTGTATACATATGTTGACATTTGTCAAATTGTACACCTCAAATGTGTGCAGTTTGTTTGTCAACTATACTACAATAAAACTATTAAAAAAAAGAAAAAGAAAAGTGCTGTAGTTACAAATAAGACAGGTCAAAACAGAAGTATCTGGGGCTACATGCCCTCTAGGGGAAGCCTGAGCTGCTGTAGCTGTATACTCAAATACTTAGAAGAACAGATGATAATGAGAAACTGTTCTGTAGCCAGACTTCTAGGCCTTCCCTTAGGCCCTGGGCAGCCTGGGGGGTGAAGATTAATTGAGAAATTGTGGTATAATGATCTGTAGAGAGCACTATAATAGATTTATGTCCTTTTTATCTCCTACTATTCTGACCACACAGGCTTTTCTCTGACAGATTTGGGGAATGTTCTGTATATGATAAAATAAGTATTCCCAACCAAAGAATAAAATTAATTTGGTTAATGGAGTGATGTATTTTGAAGATGTTTGCTTAGAACATGAAATCACTCTCTCAAGAGGTTTAGTAAGAATATTTTATCATTGAGTTTTCAGGTAACAAAGGTCAATATCAACTTTCAGCCAGACGGTGAGACTAAAATGCTCAGCTCACACAGTGAATGGAGCAGATGCCAAATTCAGAGTCAGATCAGCTTACAATAGAAACATGTCTATTAGAAGACTTACAAGCAACATCTGTTTTCCTCATGCCTTTTGGTATGATCTTTGTGAGAAAAAGAAAAGCTTATGTTTATGAAATATTTTGGTGAAGCATAAGTACCAGGCATCTTCTTTCTTAGACAAGAGCTAGCTGATGAGTGAAGTGAAGAACCTCTGAAAAGACAATATGCTTAGACAAGTGGAAAACCTGGATGTGGAAGAAAGCTAAGACCTTTGCCCCAGGTGAATATCAGTTTTTCAGTAATCTATTTTTAAAAGCCAACTGAGATAAACTACAGATGTTACATAGTCAATTACAATTGGAACCTTCATAAAGTAGTTGATGTGAATCTTAAAAGTTATATAAAATGGTTTAAATAAACAAAGGGAGTTTATATTTAAAGAATCAAAGGGAATCCTTTTGTAGTATGAATAAACATTCCAAGATAATTTTTTTATTGTGTAAAATATAACCTATTTCCCACCAAAGAATAACATAACCGAAAACTTGCCATTTTAACCATTTTTATTACAATTCATGTAATACATGACATTAAGACATAATACAATACAGCACAATTCACAGCATTAAGTACATTTTGCAGTGCTGTGTAATCATCACCTCTCTTGACTTCCAGAAGTTTTCATTACTCCAACAGAAACTCTATACTTATTAAACAATAACTCTCCATTCCTCCCTACTTCTGACGTCTGGTAACTGCTATTCTACTTTCTGACTCTGAATTTGCCTATTCTAGCTACTGAGTAGGATCACACAACATTTGTCCTTTGGTGTGCCTGGCTTATTTCACATTGCATAATGTTTCCCTATATAATTTTTTAAGTTTAGATTTTTAATTGTTAGCTGGCTTAAAGCGCATTTTTAAAAAACCTTATTTGGAAATGATTTTCAATTCAGAGAAAAATTGCAAGAATAAAAATAATGTGAAAATCACCCATATATCCTTTGTCCAGATGCATTTTTTATTAACACTTTGTTCCTTTTATGCATAATCTCTCCTTATACAATTTTTCCCTGAACTATTTGAAAGCAAGTTGTACTTTCTTAGCTCTGAGTTACTTTAAATCAGTGTGCCTTTCCTGAGAATAAGGTTTTTCTCATACATAACTGCAGTCATTAACTTCAGTACACTGTTAGAATACTGTTATCTAACCTACTGTCCATATTCCAGTTTTGTCAATGACCGGTGATAGCATTTTTTTCCTTCCAGGATAGAATCTAGTCTAGGATTTGTATTTTTAGTTTTTCTCATTCTTGAACATTTCACTCATCTTTCTTTTACTTGTGTGACAGGGACGTTTTTGAAGAATACAGCTTTCCCCTACTCCCTATTTAATAGAGTGATTTTCATTTTCGGTTTGCCTGGTATTCCCTCTGATCAAATTCAGATGATGCATTAGTGGCCAGAATACTAGAAAAATGATGATGTGTCCTTCTCAGGGTATTATGGTTAGAATTACATTATGTCTAGCTTTTCACTGGTGATATTAATTTTGATCAACCTGATGAAGGTGCTGTCTTATTTCTCCATTTTGTAGTTACTATTTTTTTCCCTAGTGTCTAACAAGCAGTTTGTTGATAGACACCTTAAGACCATGTAAACATTTTATTTCTCATCAGACAACCCCACCATCTCTTCCACATTCAGTGTCCACCTGTGATTCTTAACTGACGTAACTTACACCGTGATGATTTTCCAGCTCCAGCACACTTGTCACATTTACTAGTCAACTCTTGTCATTCTACTCTATGTGAGAGCTTACCTGCTCTCTTATTATTGTTAATCTATTTATTACCAATAAGGAAGACACAGATTCTTTTTATCAATGGTTTATAATCTATTATAGCTCTTACTTATTTTGGTGCTCAAAATGTCCCAGTTTTACCAGTGGGAGTCCCATCAAATTGGGTTCTGGTGTCCTTGGACCTGACCTCATACTTTCTTTGAGCACTTCCTTAATTTCTGGCATAATGCTCTGGGTTCATCTTATACTCACCCTAGACCAGCCCTGGGATCAGCCATTTCTCCAAGGATACCTGGTTCCTATTAGGGTGGAATGGTATTAGAGACCAAGATGTGGGTAAAGGTGTGTTCTTTGCTTTTGGATCCTGCCAGTGAATAGAGCTGGGAAGTACGCGTGTACCCACACTCACGGATATACATACACACTTATATACATAAATGTGTACATATGTATAAATGAATACAGAGACCTATTTTAGAAACTGAGTTGACACCAATTCTAATTCATCCCCACAGCGTTCCTTCTTACCTTTCCTCATTCCATTATTACTATTATTTATTATTTTCCTACTTCTACAATGAGAACCCTGGCTCCCAACAATATCAACACACTTACTTATTTGCTCAGTTTCATAATACATCTAAAACAGCTTCAGAATTCTTCACCTCTAGCTCCATAAAACAACAAATCTACTAAAAGAAGTTCAGAATTGGTCTGCTGTTCTCCCATGCACTCAAATACTATGTTCAGTATGTTACCTATATTAGTTCTCTTTTTTTTTTTTACCCCACTTCAGGGTGGCTCATTTTACTGAAGATTGAAAACAATGTTGAGTTCGTGTGTTTTGGCTTGCTTTCAGTTTTAGTCCCCTCCTTCCATCCTTGTTCATTTAAAAAAAAATGTACATTAACATGTTTCCAAAAGTAAAAACTCTAATAAAGATATACTCAGAGAACAGTCACCTACTTTTACCTGTGCCTTTCCCCCCACCCCTGTAGGTAACCAATTTTACTATTTTCTGGTTTGTCTTCCTGTGTTTCTTTTTGTAAAGGTAACAGACATACATGCATTTCTCATTTCCTCATTTTTTACACAGTATATATGCTATTTTGCACCTTGTTTTTAAAAATATCCACTTAAAATATCTTTTGAAATTACTGTCTATCAATTCACAAAGATTTTCCTCATTCTTTTTTACAGTTGCATAGTACCTTATTGTACGGATATACTGCAGTTCACTGACTCCATCTCTTATGCGTGGATGCTCACAATGAGTTCCCAATGTTTTGCAATTACAAGTAATGCTGCAATGAGTAACATTTTGCATATGTAGTTTTATATTGGGGGGGTGTACTTTCAGGATATATTTCAGAAGTACAATTTCTGATTCAATGGGTAAACACATAAGTAGTTTTGTTAGATATTGCCAAGCTTCCCATCATAGGAGATGGACCATTTTTTATTTCCACGAGTAATGTTTAAGAGTACATTTCCCCCATACCCCCCAAAAAAGTACATTTCCCCACATCCTCACCAACAGAGTGTACTGTAACTTTTGAATTTTTTCCACAGAAATGATATCTAAGTATGAGTTTAATTTGCATTTCCCTTATTGTGACTGAGACCGAATATCATTTTATATGTTTAAAGAACCAATCTCTTTCTATAAACTGCATTATTGTTTGCTTATTTTTCTATGGGATTTCTGCCTCTATATACATTTTAAAAAGTTCTTCACATTTTTTTTGGATATTATTCCAGTAAAGTATTTTTTAGATGGGAAAAAATACCAACAATAACAATATGCTATTAATATATAAAAATACTGGGTCAGAAAGTAAACAAAATGCTTATTCATATTTCATTCACTGAATGTGGTACATTACAAAGAGTGGTTGGCAAACACTATAGTAGATAAATATGACTTGCAGATACATATACACACACATATAAAAATAAGTTTGCTCTCTTTCACTAATGATTTTGGGCCTATCAATGACTTGGCATGTGTGCTCAATACGAAGAAGTCCTTTAGGAACACTTTTTGCTGGTGCCACTAGCTTATGGTACTTGTCAGTCCATCACCTTGAAAATGAAGGGTAAGGCTATGTACTTATGCTTTTCAACATGGCCAAGAGAACAGGAACAGGAGGCACAACACTGGAGAACAAGAAACATAAATACAGGTTTCCAAATCAAGAACTCTTATGCTAAGGCCTGTGAGTTGTAGTGGCCTTCCTACCTGGGTTCCTCCTCTCTGTGACCTCTAACTCCTCTCTGATTCTTTTACAGATAGGCTTATGCCCGGGCCTTTCAGACTTCCCCACGTTGGGCCATATTGTTGACCTTAGGTCTCTAGCTGTTGAGGCAATGGATGGGGTGGGTGAAGTCTTCTCACTGACCCTGAATTTAGTTCTTAGGGCTAGTGTTGGCTGGCTCTGAGTCTCTGAGTCTTTGAATAATCACAGATCCAGAACTCTTAGAAAAAACCTCTGTCCATGAACGATTTATACAGCTTATTATCTTCTGGTTCATTTTATTTGGACTTTTCTTTTACTGATGTTAAAAATAGCAATCAATTTTAGCATAACTGAATCCAGTGTCTGAGATAGTCCTGAAACATACATTTAGACAGTTTAGAGAGGAGATGCTAAGCTAGTTTCCTCAAAGTCATAGAGGTGGGATACCTGGTGTGGGCAAAATGCAATGTGATTTCCTAATTGAAGTGGTTCATGTCATGTAGTTATGATAGAAGACATACAACGTCTAGAATTTTTTGTGGAGAAATTTGTCATTTACAGATAATTGAGCAATATTGTCAGTAGGTATCGAAGCCTTAATGGAGACACTTAAGAGCTAGGGATATTTTAAAACATAAGCCTGAGCAATTTTTTTCTGGACATATCTCTCCAGGCAAGAGAAACAAAATAAAAAATAAATAAGTGGGACTATATCAAACTAAAAAGCTTCTGTACAGCAATGGACACCATCAACAGAACAAAAAGTCACTCTGTAGTATGGGAGAATACATTCATACATGATTTATCTGATAAGGGTTTAAAGTCTGAAATATATAAAGAACTCATACAACTCAACACCAAAAAAACCAAATAACCCAACTGAAAAATGGGCAGAGGACCTGAATAGACATTTTTCCTAAGAAGACATACAGATAGGCACATGAAAAGATGCTCCACAGTGCTAATCATCATAGAAATGCAAATCAAAACCACAATAGATATCACCTCACACCAGTTAGAATGCCCACTATTCAAAAGATAAGAATAACAAGTGTTGGCAAGGATGTGGAGAAAAGAGAACCCTCCTACACTATTGGTGGGAATGTAAATTAGTGGTGCAGCCACTGTGGAAAGCAGTATGGAGGTTCCTCAAAAAACTAAAAATACAAATACCATACAACTCAGTAATCTTATCTCTAGGAATTTACCTGAAGAAAAGAAAATACCTGATTCAAAAATATATATGCATCCTATGTTTATTGCTGCACTATTTAGAATAGCCAAGATATGGAAGCAACCAAAGTGTCCATCAATAGATGAATGGATAAGGAAGATGTGGTACATACACAATGGAATATTATTCAGCCATAAAAAGAAAAGAAATCCTGTCATTTGCAACAACATGGATGGATCTAGAGGGTATTATGCTCAGTGAAATAAGTCACATGGAGAAAGACAAATACCATATGATTTCACTTATTTGTAAAATCCAAAAACAAAGCAAAATACAATGAACAAAACAGCAGTAGACTCACAGACACTGAGAAGGGACTGGTGGTTACCAGAGTGGGTGGGTGCAGAGGGTGAGGGGGATAAAGCAGCACAAAAATTCTCAATCATAATATAAATTGGTCATGGGGATGGTAGCACAGCATGGAGAATATACCCAATGATTCTGTAACAGTTTTCTCTGTTGACAGATAGTAACTGCACTAGTTGGGGTAAGGATTTAATAATCAGGCTAACATTTGAACCACTGTGTTGTGCACTTGAAACTAATATAAGATTGTATATCAACTATACTTCAATAAAAAAAATAGCTAGGGATGTTTTAGAAGGAAGTAAACCAAGTCTATAAGTTAATTTTTCTTTTGCATATATATTTCCTTTACTAATAGTTTTCCTGGTGGCTGGAACTAAAAACTTCAGTAGACTCCATTATTGTTCATTTAACATTCAGAGGAAAAGAGCAGACTGAGCTATTATGTGTTATCAGCTAAGAAAGCTGTGCCATGATGACTTTATAAACTTGGAAGAATGAAGTTTTAATAATTCACTTTTTACAAGAGTTAGCATCTTAATCTCAAATGTTTCCCCAATAATACTGCATAAGTACATTCCGGTACTATGTTTTATTTCTTACATAGTCCCCAAAGACCTTTAATATTTAATAGACCACATTATGTATATGCAGCATAAAATATTTTAAAGCATTTTGGTTATATCAAATTTGCTTTAAAAATTTCATTTTATGATAAATTTAAATTATTATAAATTTAAATAGTATAGCATTTTGTTTATGTGGAAACATATACAAATGTATTTATGTTGAAAATGGATTTTAAGCCATATAATTTAAAGGTCAGAGAAAACTAACACTGTGAAATAGAAGTAAATGCTGACATACGGGACTTGCAGGAACAGCAGGTTTCATGGTCATGCATATTATACCTACGACCCCTCAGGCCTTGGCTAAGGCCTAATATTTAGTTTATGTTTTAAAAAGCAAGAAAACAGTGTTTTTTTAATTTTAAAATAATACTAACTATATAGAAAGTGGAAAAAATAAAGCAGATTTAATAAATATATAAAACACACATATAGCCCCATTACAAAGAATAGTCAATGCTATTTGACAGAGCATGGAGATCCTAATGAGCAATAAGACTAAGAAAAAAATAGGAAGTATCAAAAAAGGAATAATTTTTTTCATTATTTTTTAGTTAGGAGGATAGAAAACTCCAAAGAATCTATAAATTGTGGGATTTAAGTGAGCTTAGAAAGATTGATGGCTATAAGAGGAATATAGAAAAGTATATTATTCTCATATATATATCTCAGCAACATCAAAACAAAGGGAATTTGAAAAAAGATATAAGAACAATACAAGTTATTCCTGTTTCTAATGAAGAAAATAATAAAACCTTACTGAAAGACATTATAAAGGACCTAAGAAAATAGAGAGAGATGCCAGATTCTTGGGTGAGAATATTCATTAATGTAAATTCAAAGTCTCAATAAGGTTTTGGGGAACCTGACAAGTTGATTCTAAAATTTGTTTGAAAGTGCAAACAATCAAGAACAAACATTCCTACTGAAGAAAAACATGGTAGGAAAGACTTATCTCATGATTGATTCAACACTTATTATAAAATTATGATGCTACATACAGTGTGGTATTGGCATAGGTATAGATAAATAGTGCAAAGGAAAAGAAGAAATAGTCCCTGAACAGATCTATGCAAATGGGGAAACCCACACTACAACAGAGTTAGCATTGTGAATCCATGGGGAAAGAAAGGAAGGCTTATTAGCAAAGTGTTTAAGCAACTAGTTTTCAATTTGGAAAAATAAAATTACCTCATTCCATAATAAAAAGAAAACAATTCCAGATATATCAAGGAATTAAATGTGAATGGCAAAACTATAAGGCTTTTAGGAGAAAATAAATAATATATTAATGTTATAGAGGTACGAAGGATTTCTTAAGACACAGAAAGGATACACTATAAAGTAAAAGATCAAAAAATTTAACTGTGTTAAAATGAAAACTTTGTTCCTCAAAAGACACCTTTTAAGAGGGGGGAAAAAAACAAATCAAGTTTGTTTTCTGGATACTAACAAAGATTAGTTTCCAGAACATATAAAGAAATTTTACAAATTAAGAAAAATAACCCCATAGAAAATAGGCAGACATCCTGACCAGGCATTTCAAGAGGAAACATAAGATGTTCAACTTCTAATAATGAGGGAAAATACAAATTAAAACCACCTTAAAATTCTACTATAAATCTACTGGCTGAGCAAAACTTTAAATCTGACAATGCCATCTGCTGATGAGGAGGCATTGTAATCTTTATAAAGAGCTGGTATCAGGAGCTTAATTGGTACAGTGAATTAGGTAAACAATTTGGCATTACCTAGTAAAGTTGACTGAACATTTTCCACAACTATTTTTCGTATTTTTAAATCCTAGAAAAACTTCATTGCCACTAGGACACATGCATAAGAATGTTCAAAGCCACATTGGTAATAATAGCAAAAAGCTAGAAACAACTTAAGTGTCCATCAGTTGGAAATTGGATTAATTGTAGCATATTCCTAAAACAGAATTTAATAAATTATAGCTATATATTTGAGGATGGGTGAGTTCTCACATTGTTTAGGAATACATTAATATGTGACAAATTCAAAAGAGAAGTAAGAAAACAATAATTAGGAAATAATTACTTTGGTGAAGGGGGACCTAACTGGAGTGGGGTATATAGTCCCTTGAAAGGTATTAGTAAAGGGGCTCCAAGGTATTAGTAAATGTCCTACTTCTCAACCTGGGTTGTAGATAGAGGCCTGATCATTTTATTATTATTTGTATTTGATTATATATTATACATAATATTCTATTTATAAAATATATCCCTTAAAATTTTCATAAAATTAAGAAATAATTACATTTAACATTTCTCTGTATACTCTTCCAGGCTTCTCATACACATATGAAAACATATGCATATATATATACACACATGTATATATATGTGTGTGTGTGTGTCTCTGTGTATATAGTGTATATATAAATATACATATCTTGATATCATACTATATAATACTATATATATTGTCTTGTAGCCTACTTTTTTCACTTATATTATCTAAACAATGTGATACCATTGTTCACTTATGAGATTAGCAAAGACAAAAATATTTAATACAGAGTATCATCAAAGAGAAATGAACATTTTTATACACTAGAGTGTAAGCACTCTTTTTATTTATTTATTTATTAAGGTATCATTGATACACAATCTTATGAAGGTTTCACATGAGCAACATTGTGGTTACTGCATTCACTCCTTTTATCAAGTCCCCACCACATACCCCATTACAGTCACTGTCCATCAGCACAGTAAGACTCTATAGAGTCACTACTTGTCTTCTCTGAAATTAGCACTCTTTTTGAAGGGCACTTTATCAATTTCTATAAAAATTATGAGTACACACAGCCTTTAGCCCAGCAATTCTACTTCTAAGAACTGGAAGAGGCCTCTAAGCCACATATATGCATATATGTGAACAAAGGCATATGTATAAACACATTCATTGCAGCACAATTTAATACTAATCCTATATTATTATCTATTATACAGTCTATATTAAAATATCCCCAATTATGCCAATAAGATCCCTTACAGATATTTTTTGTTATGGAATCTAATCCAGGACCATGGATTCCATTTAGATGTCAAGTTCTTTTAAATCTCCTTTAATCTATAAAAGTCTCCCTTATTTTAGAAGTCTTCTAGAAAAGTCTTTATATTTCAAGACTTAGGCATTTTTGAGGAGTTCAGGTAGGTTGTTTTGCATAATGTCCTTCAGTCTGGGTTTGTCTGATGTTTGCTTGTGATTAAATTCAGGTTTAACAATTTGGTGGGAGTATAACAGAAGTGATGCTATATCCTTCTCAGGGCATAGAGTATCTCAAAAGGGGGTACATGGCATTTGTCCCATCCTTGGTGATGTTAAGTTTGATCATTGGTTAAGGTAATGTCTGCCATATTTCTCCTTACATGGTTTATGTTAAAAAAAAAATCTGACAATTTGATGAGGTGCCCAGTTAGATCCATGCAATGAAATAATATAAAGCAGTTACCAGAATGAGGTAGATCTTTAGGTATAGCTATGAAACAGTCTCCAAGATATGAATAAATGAAAAATCAAGGGTATAGAACAGTGAGCTCAGTATACTCTCATTTGATGAGAAACTGGAATATATATACATACATACACAAAATTGTACAGGCACAGGTTATTTCTAGATGGATTCAATAGAAACTACCAACCAAAGGTGCCTCAGGGAAGGGAATTAGAGGATTGGGGTAGGAGTAATGTTTACTTCTCATATAACTATTACTTCTATTATATGCATACACATATCCTTTTTGTACTATTGTAAATTCTATTGCTTACAGATATTATTTCTGTAATAAAATACTCTTGGTAACATATTCCCTTATCTTTAAATATTTTTAGAAACCATGTTTTTTAAATATGGATATAGCATAATTAATCCTATTATTGGATATTTAGGTTGTTTCTAATTGTTTTTACTACTATAAATGACACTGCGATGAATATCTTTACAACAGTCAATACCACTAATCACTGTGCACCTTTTAAATTTCTTTAGGAAAAATTTCTTTAAGGGTAACTAAAAACAATATCCATATTGCCAAACTTCTTTTCAAAAATATCTTCATGTACACTCTCAATAGCATTCCTTCTATAAAAATATTGTTTGGGAATTTGAAAAGTGAAAGGCAGAATCTTGTTTTAATTTCGTTATTTGTTTATTAGAGAATTCTGAAAACTTTTGTTCATATGCCTACTGATGATTTGTACTTCTTTTTATGAACTGTCTGATGACAACTTTTACTTATTTTTCTAATGGGGTATTTCTCCTCTATTGATTTGTAAGAGACATTCCTAGTTTGTCTATTATATATGTTGCAAATACTTCCCCTTACTTTGTCATTTCCCTTTTATTCTTGTTATATATCTATCTTTTCTTTAATAATTTTTCCACTGAATTTAGACTGAGAAAGTTCTCCCATATCATGAGATCAGATAAATATTAGTCTGTATTTCTTTTAATTCATTTATGGTCATTTAACTCTTGACTACATCTGGAAGTTATATGAGTATGATGATTGGTAGCGATAAACCTTCATATTCCCAAAGAGTTTTGTTTTTGTTTTACTTGCCATATCTTATGTAATCCATTCTGTTCCTTTATTTTTAAATATTTTATCTTGAAATAATTTTAGATAATACAGAGTGCTCCTGTACTCATCCTGAGTTTATTAAACTCCTATGTGTGTTTCCTCCCATTTTTAGTCTTTGGTCAGATATATGTTTTAGAAACATGTTTATTCAAAATAGTTAATAAGCAAAAATTTGTGTGTCTAAAAAGACACATTATCATTTCCAGATTTCAGAGATGGGATTTTTATTTTCTCTGTCTACTTTTTTTAAATCTCCCAAATATTCTACAATAAGCAAATTTCAGTATTTCATTAAAAAATTTAAAAATCATTAAAATTAAAAAAATTTGCAATCACAAAAAAGCCAGTAAACATTACTTTAAAGAACAACACGAGAACACTTAACTATTCAGAAAAATGGTTAAGAACAACTTATTCAAAAATTTCAGCTACCGGATGTTTTGTTCTCATAGTTTTCCGCTCCTGGCTTAAGGATTCACTAGTAATTGTAGTCACTGTGAACAGAACTTTCCACAAAGTAAATCAGTGTAAGTACAATGAAACTGGACACTCTTCTTAGAAGATTCCTCAAGGCCCTAATGATCTTCACTACTTTTTATACTCTTGTACTTAGGGAAACATCTCAGAGACAGTGTTAGAGGCGGCATCTTGGGAAGTTTCTGATGAAACCTTAGCATGGTCTTTCTTCCCCAAATGAAGTCTTCATCTGCAGGAGCTGTATGCCAAGCAAATCAGTTCTGCTTCCTTCGTAGGGATTACTGGGAAAATTCCTTACAGAATGAAGCAGAAAGCATCACTATATTTGGATAGAGTGACTATTATGCAATGTCAATGAAGCAAGCTTTTTGGTAAAAACTGTGCGGTCACTGGCTGTAAGACACAGGTCTCAGCCTTGGCACCTTAGGACACTGTAATTGATGAACTTGAGAAACAGAGGGCACAGACACACAAACCTAAGATAACTGGTAAAATGAGATGGTTGGAAGAAACCTTTTTATACTATGGTTTATTCTTTTTAAATTAACAGATTGTTTTTTGGAACAGTTTTAAATTTATAGAAAAAGTAAACAGAAAGTACAGAGTTCCCATATACTCTCTCATCCCCCATCTCTCAGTTTCCCCTATCATTAATATCTTGCATTAGTATAGCACATTTATTAGAACTGATGAACCAGTACTGATTCCTTGTTAACAACTAAAGTCCATAGTTTGCATTAGGGTTTAATTCTTTGTGTTTTCCATCCTATGGGATTTGAAAAATGTATAATTATCTGTTATTCACCATTGTAATACCATACAGAAAAGTTTCACTGCCCTAAAGAAACCCCGGTACTCCATCTATTCGTCTCTCCCTCTCCCTCACCCTGAGCACTTGAGAGCCACTGATATTTTTACTGTCTCCATAGTTTTGCTTTTCCATATAATTGGAATCACACAGTATGTAGCCTTTTCAGATTGGCTTCTTTCATTTAGCACTATATGTTTAAGTTTCCTGTGTATCTTTTCATGGCTTGATAGCTCATTTCTTTTTATAGCTGAGTAATATTCCATTGCACAGATGTACCATTTGTTTATCCAGTTATCCAGATATCCAGAAGGACATCTTGCTTGCTAAAAAGTTTTTTCAATTATGAATAAAGCTGCTTAAACAGTTGTGTGCAGGTTTTTATGTGGCCATAAGTTTTCAACTCAGTTGGGCAACCAAAGAGCATGATTGCTGGGTCATATAGTAAGAGTGTGTTTTCTAAGAAACTGATAAACTGTTTTCCAAAGTGGCTGTACTATTTTACATCCCTATAGGCAATCAGTGAGAGTCACTGGTGCTGTACATCCTCACCACATGAGCCATGTACAAACTCAAGATGTTGGTACAATGATAAGGGTAAAAGAATAGTTTTTCCATTCTTTAAAAAAAATTCTTAATATTTAGTTAAAAAGAACAACCTCCCCAAACAAAATGAAGTGTTTAAAAGTATATACATTATATCCTAAACTCAATTATCTATTCTACTGCTTGGTAAACTTATTTACTACTGTATGTTTGTTGTTTCCAGAAAGATACATGATTCACCTAGGGCTCCGTTGGTATACACCACAGCTTTGGTTCAGATCCCTGATGATTGGGTCAATGATCTAATGAATCATTTGCATTCCTGACTGCTGTAGTACTCTGTAATACCCTACTGTCTCCATCCACTGCCCCATTCCAACTCATTCATATAAGTTATCAATATTCTTTATACATGAGTAATATCAAGTTATACAGTATATAGTAGTGACAAGTTAATTACATAGTTATTAAGAGATAATGTGGGAGAAGTAACATAAGTTATCATGTAATTACCTTTGTTCTCAGAGGTATTACCATGTAATTAAAGCAAACCTGATATACTATTTTACAGCAACTAACAGTGCTGAATTCTATATTCTCTCAATCTTCTTTCCTGTAAAAACTTCGCTCTCAGTCGTTTATAGTTTGGTTTGATTTTTTATTTCTTTGTTTATTTCCAATCTTTCTTAGATATCTATACTTTAGTGATGATTTACATGCTCTCTTAAACTGGCCTGCTCTACCTTCCACATTAATAGTTACCAGATACATGCTGCCACATAGAACGAAATAGTCAACTTAAAAGATATGTATACTTTTTAAAGGCCCCTGTTTTTATTACCTATATCTACTTTAGTGAAGAGGATAAGATATGTTAAACCTTTGACTAGTCTGAGTCCTCAATTTACTAGACTCATACCATTACCAATCTTACATCCGCTTTTTAAGAAGCAAATGAAAAGAAAGTAAAAACCTAGAATGCTATCAAAAGTATTTGATTTATTCAATCAGCCAACAGCTTTCCAATGCCTGCCATTACTAGGTACTATGATAGAAATCAAAGGATTCTAAGATGGATAAAACATAATGTTTGTCATTGAGGATTTTATAGTTTTGGGAGAGAAAGCCATGTAAATACTTAAAAAATAATCTTGGCAAAAATGTGAAATATGGACTTACTAGGAAAGAGATTATTGACAGATCAAATAGGAGTCGATTGCAGTATCTAAGAATGGTTCTCAAACTGTGGGGTCCTCAGACCAGCAGGTTTAGTATCACCTGACTCCAGACCTATCGAGTCAGAACTCTGAGAAGAGCCTCACTGCCCCCCCAGCCTCAGCCCAGCAACTTGCCTTTTAACAAGTCCTTCAGGTGATTCTGATGCATGGTCGAGTTTGAGAACCACTGCTCTGGGTGATGGATAATAAGGACCAGAAAGAGAATAAACAGGTTTAATGATTTGATGTGGGTACTGATGAAAGTTTAAAAGTTAAGAAAAATTCTGTGGCTTAAAGCTTAGGAAACTGTGTGGAAAACGAAACAAGGCATATGTCCTAGGCCTAGTTTATGTCAAATGCTCTTCACCAGAGATTCTCATTGTCTTCTCTGTGGAGAAGCTACTTTCTCCCCATCCCAACTTGTCAAGGGAGGAATAGCAGTAAATACCTTAGCTAGGACAGGACAAGGGTGCTGTTAATTGAGGCACCAGGCATTGTGGCACGCCAAATTTAGAGATCTAACCAGATAACTTCAATAAATTCTGTGAAATTTTGTCTGGAGCCTCTGACCTGTATGCCACTACCTATTACAGTAGGAACTGGTGTTCAGATTCTGATTTTGAGAACTAGTTTTCATATTTGTAATATAGGTACTTGGGACAATTGACATTAGATGCTGCCTCCTTTCCTACCACATATATTCTCTCCATGCTTACCTTGATTTTAAGTAACAGTAAGAAAAAGTTAGCTGCCATCAGTCTCTGTGTCACTGAATTAGTCACATAGACATGCCAGCAGGGGTTAAGCTTAAATCAAGATGACCTGATGCCAAAGAACAGCCTACTCTGCTGCTTCCTGACTCACTCCACACTTCCTGACAACATGCTTCAATAACCAATTTCTTAGATATAATGATTAGAATAGTTTTTATTTGATTTTAGGGAGCAAGTCTGTTTGCACCTGGGCATGTGACTGATTTACTTATTTATTCATATGATGAATATTTACTGAGTATCTAGTCTTTGCCAGGCACTATGTTGGGTCCAGGGAACATTGGTGAATAAAACACATGCAGTCCTTTTTCTCTTGAAGCTTATATTTTAATGGGGGAGATTTAAAAAAAAGTAATGAAGTTGTAATTAAGATAACAGGATAATTCCAGAGAGTGGTAAGTGCTATTCAGGAAAAGGACTGTGTAGAGCAGCACAGAGTAACAGTGAAGGGACCCACGTTAGATAGGACGATTAGAGAAAAGTGACTTCAAAGTTGAGCCTGAGGATGAGGAGATAGCCATATAAGGAGTAGGGGAAGAGCATTCTAGGGAAAGGCAACTCCATGTGCAAACTGTCCAAGGTCTCAAAGAAGACCAGTAGAGCCAGAGCACACAAGCAAAGGTGACAGCAGCATGAAATACAGATGCAGGGATGGCAGGTTATATAGATCCTTTTCGGCCACTATAGCAGTTTACATTTTCAGCCTAAGTGCAACTACAGTCACTGAAGGATTGTAAGCAGGGGAGTGAAATAATTCAACTTCTTAAATAATTATTTTGATTATTGTGTAGAAAATGGAACAGAGTGCAGAAAGAATGAAAGTACAGCAATTAGTTAGGAAGCTACAGTAGTAAGTAAAATATAGGCCTAAGCTGCAGTCATGACAAAACAAGTGGATGAACTTGATGTGGATAAGGTGAAGGTTCCTGTGGCCAGTATTCTCACCTGGCTCTGGTCGGCTGGCTCACTACATATGTGTGGGCAACACGTTGTTATTGACTCTATATAAAGAGCTCCGCCCAGTGCTCTGGTGACACGGTGGCACGGCTGCAAGGCTGCAGGAGAGCAGAGCAGAGGCTGGAGTGGTGGCAGCACGGAGAACAGAGACTGAGACGGCTGCGCGGGTTAGAGAGGCCCAGAGGCAGAGACTGGCTTGCTGCATGCAGACTCGCTCTGAGTGGATGGGATTCTAGTGATTGACCTGCCACCGTGGGAATAAAGTTGGGTATAAAGCCTTTCACCCCAAGAGCATTCTACTGTCATTTCTCTGGTCTCATTGAATCCAAGTGAACTTGCTGGGGTCTGAAACCCACTGGCAAGACATTTGTGATGAGATGAGATATCTCCTTAAAATTGGTCAAAAGAACTCACTGAAGATTTGCACGGAGGGAAGGGAAGGCACTGAGACTGACTTCTAGGTTTCTAACTGGAGATACAGAATGTTTGATGTTACATTTTATGTGTGATAGATCATGTTGTAGGAACATTTTCAGAACTGGAAGTATGACAAAAGGGGTGTAGACAAGCATATAAATATACATATTTATAGAGTCCACACATTTGTTACCCTTTTAAGAAAAATCACCTCATATCCAGCATTGTTGAGGGGTCAGTTTTATGTTATATGTATGTAAATTAACCCTTACTACTAATTGGAGGAAGGGGAGGGCATCTGACCCCACAGTAAACCTAGGGTTCCCTTTCAGGGGCCAGAATGGAAAGGAAAGAAACACCAGAAAGCTGACTGTAAGGTAGGAAGAACAGACATGCAATATTAACATATGATAACTGAAGCAATATTAAAACTGAAGTGAAGATCCACGAATATCTGCTGCTGGGGTCTCTAGAACAGAGTCACCATCTGGCTCCATTCTCATTGAAAACTTGTCCAATTTTGGCTCTTGTTTGAGATTCCTTTTATAATAAGTAACACTTAATGAACACTTACTACGTGTCAGACACTGTGCTTTACAATTGTTATTTAACTTTCACAATAACACAAATGGAGTAGATACTCATTATCATCTTTATAGATGAGGAAACTGAGGCATAGAGATGTTAAGTAACTTGTTCATAGTCGCATTACTAGTTTACAGCACTGCCAAGGACTCAAAAGCACATCTTTTGAGCTACTGTCTTAACCACTATATTATAATGTCTCCCTTAATGCTTGTGAGGTTCCTCAAAAAAAAATTCTTTATCTTGAGCTAGATGAAATGGGTTTCTGTTCCTTTTGACCAAAGGAATCAGATCACTGTCTTAAAGTTAAAGGTATGGCTGCCTCACTGTATCTTGCCCACTCCTCCATGTCAACAAGCTCCCTCACAGTGTTGTCATTCTAAAGAAAATTAAATAGAACAAAATATATCACTGGACTGTGGAAATTCTGAAATGCACATATGAACAATATGATATAATCACAAATGCATGCCCTCTCTTTTTCCTTTGCCTTCGAATACTTTAATAATTGAATAAGGATCTAAATACAACTGTAAAAACCGATCTCCTCCTCTACCTTCTGAAAAATTAGAAGAGCTCTGATGATGCCCTCTTAGGTAACAAAGTTTTATGACCAGTTACTTCATGGCTTAAAGACTTAACTCAGGGCAGAATTTAGCTTATGACTACATGACATTTCAAAGGTAAAGAAACACCCCCAGCATCTTTCACTGTCCTTTCCTACAGACAGAGTCTGTTACTACTAGGCTTTAAAATTGGTCATCCCTCAGATATCACTGTTTTTATAAGTCACTTAGGCAGGCTGGGGCAATAGTGTAGGAAGGCATGAGAAGTTTACCGTAAGGCACTGAATAAATGATTTTAGACATGGGAAGAAGACTAATTTTAAATATAGTGTTGAAACTTATTTTTAATAGATATTCAGTTTTGTGTTCATCATCTTAGGTGAGTGATTTTTTTCCAATGGTAACATTTTCCTAGTCACTTGCAAGAAGGCAGGTAGAGTGTTTATATAAATACCTTTCATGAAGTTTAATAGCTAATTCAGTTCCCATAGAAGGTAAGCAAATCCTCAGTATGGCCTTTGGCTTTTGCATGGATGTGCATCAACTTCTATCTTTAAGATGGTGATTAATTTATCACAAGTTAGAATATTTTAGATTCTTCTCTAATGAAAGATGGTATTTAGACATAAGGGTAGCATTGACAGTTTTATGTGTCTAGGTCATGCTGTGCTACAAAAACATTTAAGTTTAATAAAGATAGTAACTGGATAATTTTTCCACAAAGACATGTGTTTTAAATATTTTATAATTGCTTTATTACTTCCTTAAAATAGATTTTTTTTGTCAGAAAAATCACGTATTTGTGCTGGGATGAGTACAGATCACTGTCTCTTTACATTGTATTCTAGTGTTAGCCTAATTACTAGAGGGAGAGAAAGTCTGTGAGATCTTTAGCCATTACATTCATATATTTAATAAGTCATGACCTTGAAATCTTGCTCTACCTGAAAGCACCATTAAAAATGCTTGACTATTACTACTAGAGGAAAATTTTAATAAAAGCTAATTAAGCTACAAAACTCCCAAGCGATTAACTGATTTTAGGGGCTAAATTTCTGGTACTTCTAATTATCCTCTGATGGCTTTACTCAGTGCTTCACAACCGTGACAGATGACAATGAAAAACTGCAGTGAAATTCATCCACCCTGACATTGTGCTAAGTACCAGCTTCTCCCTCTCCAAGTAAAATCAATACTCTGTTTGAGTAAACACATTTACAGCTTTATTAGGATGTCTTGCTTGTTCTGTAACAGCTACTTGAAGCTGTGGTAACAAATCGACTCAACTCAGTTAAACCTAGAGAGCTGAGTAAGAGGCCCATCGATAAGGTTGTTATAAAAATAAACTGCAGGAGATCAGAAAGCTGGAGCAAACAGTCTGGTAAATGTCAATATTTTCCTTTACAGAGGATGACAAAGACAGTGAGATCATGTGGCAAGTCTTTTTTTTTCCCCTTAAAAATGTTTCTTGTTTCAACTGGATAAAGCATTTCTACATTTTGTGCACAATTCTTCTGAATACAAATTTTGCTTCCCAATTCCCTTGTGCATCTGGAACAGGAAGCTGATGTAAATATTTGGTACTTTCCCTGCTATTTCAGATGCTTTATCTTTCTTCATACTTAGAGGCTTATTTTGGTCTTCACTGACTTTATAAAATAACCTTATTCAGGTTATCTGGATACCTGTAGTGACTCAAGCTTACCTTCTTTTCATTAATGAAACAAAGCTTTTGTCATCTATATTTAGGAAGTCATTTCAAAGCAGTACTCACTCTTGCTATATCTGAGAGACCTGATGTTGTAACTTTCAAATTAGGTCTTTCATATTTATGCATTTAATAAGAGCACCCAGTGTTAGCTTTAAACAGGCTGCACAACCTCCTGACTAGTGGGAGTACATAAAAATGTCTGCTATCTATTAGGAGTGAACATCCACAGTGGCTAAAGCTCTACCAAACAAGAACTCATATACCCTCTTTCAGATGTTCACAGGTTGCTCAAAGAACTAATGTCTAACAGGAAATTCCCACTTCAGTTTGGCTAGCTTCAACTACCCAGATGTGACAAAGTAATGGTTTCTCTTAGCTGAGAAGTGCTCAGATCTAAATGTTCTTTTCTTTCATTTTCTATGTTGTCTAGTAAGTAAATTGGTTTTGTTTTCACTTCATATTTATTACCAACTAGTCATGAACTCAATTTGTGACTCATATGTTTTAGAAAACAGATTTTTCTGGAAAAAGCAAATCAACAAACACTGAATTTTGAAATAAATTTAAAAGCTACTGTGCTGCGAGGGTAAGATCTGACCTAGCAGGTATTTGCATAATGAAAACCAGAGCCTAAGTGGTGTCAGATGGTGCAGTGACTGACATGGACAGGAAGCCAATTCAGAGCAAAGGTTCCTTCACAATAGCTCAGCACACTTCCTCCCATGCCAAGTGAGCCATTGAGCAGGCTCAAGCATCGTATAATAAATAGGCAAGTGGTCAGTGCTATAACTATAAGGATAACTTATTTCCTTTTTCTGGTGGCTGAAATGGAAACCTGTCAAATTCTATTGACACGACATGGGCCATTGCCTTTGAATAAAAAAAAAAACCCAACTTTTAAATGTTCCTAATTCAGGAAAGAAGCTCCTGAAGAGTACCACTAAGCAGCATGTTTTACTTCTATACCCCCTTTTTACCCAAATCCCTTTCAAAATACTGCCTTAAAGATAATTCCCCTTGAAACTGCCTACACTGCTGGTGGGAATGTAAATTAGTTCAACCATTGTGGAAAGCAATATGGAGGTTCCTCAAAAAACGAAAAATAGAAATATCATTTGACCCTGGCATTCCACTCCTAGGAATTTACCCTAAGAATGCAGCAGCCCAGTTTGAAAAAGACATATGCACCCCTATGTTTATCGTAGCACTATTTACAATAGCCAAGAAATGGAAGCAACCTAAGTGTCCATCAGGAGATGAATGGATAAAGAAGATGGGGTACATATACACAATGGAATATTATTCAGCCATAAGAAGAAAACAAATCCTACCATTTGCAACAACATGGATGGAGCTAGAGGGTATTATGCTCAATGAAATAAGCCAGGTGGAGAAAGACAATTACCAAATGATTTCCCTCATTTGTGGAGTATAACAATGAAGCAAAACTGAAGGAACAAAACAACAGCAGAGTCACAGACCCCAAGAAGGGACTAGCAGCTACCAAAGGGGAGGGGTGGGAGAGAGTGGGTGGGGAGGAAGGGAAAAGGGGATTGAGGGGCATTACGATTAGTACACATGGTGTGTGTGGGGGGGTTTATGAGGAAGACAGCGTAGCACAGAGAAGACAAGTAGTGACTCTGTGGCATCTTACTACGCTGATGGACAGTGACTGCAATGAGGCGTGGGGGGGACTTGATAATATGGGTGAATATAGTAACCACAATGTTTTTCATGTGAAACCTTCATAAGAGTGTATATGAATGATACCTTAAAAAAAAATCATTCCCCTTCATGCAACAAAAATGTACAAGGTCAGCTTAGAATTTGAACTTTCAACCTCATGTGTGATCTCTTGATGTGATTCCCAAAGTAAAAGTTTAGCATATGCTTCTGTTTACTGTTAAAGCCAAACATCTTGTATACTCACATGCCAAGAAAAGATACATCAAAGACGTCTATCCATTTGGGATATTGACTCTTGACATACGTATTTCCAAGCGGCCTATGTAAAAGACTGCTTAACTGTCAACTTTCATTTGGGTTATGGACATGTGTAATTCTGGATCATAAATTAATGAGTCAGGAGATATGGCTTCTAGTATTGCATATTCACAATTAACTCTCTTTGGGCCTCGTTTTCCTTATCCATCAAATGGGGCTTTTGAACAGATCATGGTTTTCGTACCTAACATCAACTCATTCCAGGGAGTTTTTTTATGAGCCACCAAATAAAATGTGATAAGGCTAAATGGGGATTCATTTAATCTCATTTCAATCTGAGTCTGATAAGACTCCATTTGAACATAGTTTCACTACTGAAAACAGTTTGAAAAGCTGAAAACCATGAAATGTGATTTGAAAAAATATTCCCCTTCAGCACTAACATTTTAAGTAATATAGTTAAAAGCAAAAATACTCATTAGGACAAAGTCATAGCAGCTGGAATAAAAAGATGGTGATAAACTTATTTATATGAGTTCAAGCCCTAATTTTGATAACTAATCAAATTAGGTAACTAATTTTATTACTATTTAACTCAATTAAAAAAACTATTTGATCAACTGACAATTCCTCATAGTGGAGTGATTCTAAAACTAAGAGCATTTGATGACAGACACTGGTTTTTAATTTGTCATCTATTTCATGGGCTGGAAATTACAGCATACATATCAACTCTATAAAGTGCCAGTGTTAACTATACAATTAAATGAAAAATAAACTAAGGGCCTATGTTCATACCCCAAGTTTGGGAACTCATATATCTGAAGTGAGAATAGCTGTGAATTGATAATCATTTTGCTAATTTTGTTTTCCTCAGACCTCTGTTGATAATATACAACCTTGTAACTTCAGAGGTTATATTTCATACATATTTTCATATAGTTTGGAAAGTTTTTTATGACTTATGCACCATGACTAAGACTTCTGCTAGATCCTAAGGTTGGCCAGGCTATCCATCAGTACTGCCAGTGTGTGACTTTGTTTATTTTGATTATATTAATTACAAAGCCAATAAAGGTACACTGTAAAAAATTCACACACCTTTGAGACAAGATTTAAAATTTCATACACTGAGCTTTATGAAAACTTACTATATTGCTCCTACCTTTTTTCATTTTCCTACTAACTGATATGGAATCTCTGTTAGGTGATAGACTGGCACTAGTCTACAGACTAGTGTTTATAAAAACACTTTTGCCATTTCTCCTCACTTGGAAGGGAAGATAAGATGATATACTAATGGAGTGTATTATAACAAAATGAGTAGCAGTAAGAATTTTGGGGTCAAACAGTTTGAATCCTGTTTTTCACTGTGACCTTGGGCAAATTAGTTAATATCTCAAACCTTTGAGATCAGAGGAACTGTCTAGCTGAGCCCTGGCCCAGATGCTAATCCACAGATTTGTGGAGCTAAAAAATGGTTGTTGTTTTTAAGCCACTAAGTTTTGGGGGTAGTCTGTTATGCAGCAAAAGCTAACTGATATATGTTGTCTGAATCAGATAGATATGGTAGGTAAAATTGACCAAATCCAAATAGCAGCTGGGAGCACAACTGGATTCAAATTAGTTCCATCTGACTCCTAAATATTCTAGGCCAGAAAAGTGATACATATATATTTTGTTATGTTGGAATTCTGTCCAAGAAAATTAACTTCAGAAGCTTTGCTTATGACATTTCCTTTGGCCTGCTGCCATTAAATAAAATCTTATAATAAGTATCAACATTGTTTCCTTGGAATAAACATTTCTCAATAACCTTCAAATATAGGAAACCTGAGGTTCCTATTTGAGCTTTAGGTACTGAAACCCTACATTGCTCAGACTGTGCCTGTCTTATCCAAATCTTCAGAAGACAAAGTCTTTTGAATTCCATTATCTGTTTTAACTGCTTCTAGCTGGAGGCCATCCAAGATACTAGAATTTTGAGCCAACATTCATGTTTGTGAGAAATTCTAGACATCACCCTAAAATCATCCTGTAATCTATGTGAACCAAAGTTATTTCTCTTTTTTGTTGTGGCTTGAGGATCATCTTTACTATTTTTAACCTATAAAGGCTTAAATAATCTTAGGCAAGGTTCTTAAACTTTGGTCCTGGTCCTACATCAGCTCATCTAAATCTCTGGGGGTAGAGCACTAGCATAGCATGCTATTAAGTATTCTATGACTGTGCAAGGTGTGAATCTTTTTCTTCCCCTTGCATGAGCCTAAGCTATCTGTGATGAATTTCATATTCCTAATAACCAAGTCAACTCCATACCTCATTTGTTGGTTTTAAGGAAAACTGCTACTTAAGAAATCAAACACCAAAGATGTCCTACTAGAGTTAAAAGACAGGGACAAGTATTGTTGCTGGTGGTGGGGGGAGGAGTAGGAGTGTGCAGATCTCATCTTGGTCGCCATCAAGGAAATCCTCTGCACACAGTGGGTCATGTGAAGGATTTTGGTTTTTGAGTGAAGGAGTGTGAGAAACAATATACGTAATACTAAGTTATTTTCTAGTTCTCTTAGTTGGACAGCACAGGAAAGAGGTAGTGCAGAAAAAGAGATCACAAAAATTCTGCACCACTTCTTTGCACAGCATAATGAAGCAGCAATTTAGAAGAGTGGGAGAGAAAGCTAGAAATGTTTGGGAACAAACAAAAAAGGTGAGAACAGAAAATATGAAGATAATTTAGAGAATCTTAATAGTTGTAGAGGTATAGACAATGACTACATGAAAAAGAAGTAGCATCCCTGTTCTGGAAATTAAAAAAAAATTTTAAACCAAAGTTCTTTTCTGAACATGAATTCAAAAGTGAAATTAATGCCCTCTTTTTTCAGATGGGAAACAGGATAATTATTGATGATTGCTAAGTGGCTTTAAGAGTTATTTGCATCACAATTATTTCATTCTCATTCAAAATAAACTATTCTAAGCTATATATGACTCTTAACCACATTTAATGAAGCTTTTTAAATCCTAAGACTGTTGGTCTTTGGGTGAGGTCTCTAGTTTCTTACCTGAGAGTTATACATATGTGCCTGGGTATGATCTGTCAAAAGCATACTCACTTTCAGTCTGAAGATGATTTGTAGGTCTAGTCCATTTTCCTACAGCTGCTATAAAACATACGACTAAATCATATTAGATTAACACAGGCTGGTATTGACAGCCCCTGAGAACATATTGATTAGGTCCTCTTTTATGTTATTTGTTATGATTTTTCTTCTTAGCTTAATTTACTGGGAAGACACAGGGGAAGAGATTTCACTGGGAACAATGACAGTGTCTGTCACAAAATGTTCTCAGTGTTTCCATTTGTTACTATGGCAGTGACAAAGAGGGTTTTGAATGAAAAGGCAGACCTGCTGTGACAAAGCACAGCAGGACAACAGGAAGAAATTTTCTCCTGACCTGAGAAATAAGAAAATCATACTTAGAGATTATAGAATTGTCTCATTTCCAAGGGCACAATGGTAGCACTTGGGCTTCTGAGGGAGAATGTGAAGAGGGTAGTTCCATCAAGGCTGGTTAGTGACAAATAAAGGGCAAATGTTACAAAGTGCCTAAAGATCTCCAAATAGAACAGGGGGATATGCTTATAAAGGCTAGAGTGATTTGTCA
>JAVSCE010004503.1:0-47126 GCA_032199065.1 Smutsia gigantea
ACCCCCTTTGCATGCTGCCATCCCCTCCATAGCAGACATTCTGGACACCCTCAGCCATGAGCTGGGAACGTATCATTATTAGTAGACCTTGCTAATGCTTTCTTCTCTATTGACATACCACAGGAAAGCCAGGAACAGTTTGCCTTCACATGGGAAGGCCAGCAGTGGACATTCACTGTCCTTCCACAGGAATACCTCTGCAGTACCACCATCTGTCATGGACTTGTAGCCCAGGACTTGGCCACATGGAAGAAACCACAAACGGTGTGGCTGTATCACTACACTGATGATATTATGCTCACATATGACTCTCTATCAGATTCAGAAGGGGCAGTTCCTAGGCTGCTGCAACATCTACAGGAGAAAGGATGGGCTGTGAACAGCACCAAGGTTCAGGGACCGGGTTTGTCTGTAAAATTCTTGGAGGTTGTCTGGTCAGGTGAAACTAAAGTTATTCCTGAAGCAGCCAGAGACAAGGTCCAGGCTTTCCCCACCCTTACCACTGTGGCAGTCTTACGAGAGTTTTTAGGTCTTTGGGGCTACTGGAGAGTGTTTATCCCACACTTGGCACAAATTCTGAAGCCCTTATATGGGTTGGTATGAGAGGACATCAGGTGGGACTGAGATGAGACATGTGCAGCTGCTTTTACTGCTGCCAAGCAGGCAGTCAAGGCCGTGCAGGCCATGAATGTGATAGACTCATCAAGGCCCTGTGAGCTAGATGTTCATGTACCTGAAGATGATTATGGATGGGTTCTTTGGCAACAGCTTGAATGGACATGCTAACCTGTTGGTTTCCAGTCACAACTATGGAAAGGAGCAGAGGTCCAGTACACCTTTATGCAGAAGCAACTGGCTGCTGTGTACCACGCCTTGATGTCTATGGAGCCCATCACTGGAACAGCTCCGACCAAGGTAATTACCTATCACATCGCAGGGTGGATGCAAGACTGGACCCAAAGGCCACGGAGTGGCATGGCACTGATGCCTACATTGTCTAAATGCGGCACATATTTACAGCAGTTCAGTGCCCTCTCTATCAGCCCCCATAAGTGAAGAACTCCAATGCTTATTGGGGCCAGTGACCTACACCAAGGAAAGCAGGAAGAACTTGCTTTTGAGCCACTGGTAGCTGAGAGTCCTTATCAGGAGGGAAAAGCCCCTACACCTGAAGATGCTTGGTATACAGACAGCTCTGGTCGTGGGCAGCCCCTGAAGTGGAGGACTGTGGCTTTCCATTAAGACTGAGACAATATGGATGGAGGTTGTAGAGGGGAAGAAGAGCCAGCGGGCTGAGTTGTGGGCAGTATGGCTCATGATCACCTGGGAGCCTTCCCCCATAGTCTTCTGCACTGACAGCTGGGCCGCCTATTGGGGCTTGACCTGTGGTTACCGACATGGTACCATGCCAACTGGATGGTTGGTTATTATCGCCTTTGGGGGCACGAGTTGTGGCAAGACCTATGGGCCTGTGGTCAGACTGAGACAGTTACCATATATCATGTGACTGGCCATTTGCCTTTCATAAGAATCACATTCATATGACCAAAAATATATTTCCCAGGTATATCTGGTCTTCATCCACAGTTCTTGAGAACAGTGCAGTCTTAAAGGTGGAATGGGTGTCTTGTCATATTAATGAGAGACTTTGGACCCCATCCAAGGGCAGGGGCTGGAGGCTGAATCAGCCAATAGCCAGTAATTTAGTCAATCATGACCATGCAATGAAGTCCTCGCAAAAAACCTTAGAAGAGCTCATCGCTCTCTTGGATCCTGTTTCTCTGTTGCAGAGAGTGCTATATTTAGAGAACCAGAATGCTCCCACATGCCACCAAGCCAGACCCAAACTCCACGAGAATAGAAGCTCTTTTATTTGGGACCTTGCCCGACGTATCTCTTCATCTGGCTGTTAACTTGTATACTTTACAGTACCCAATAGAAAATATATATTAAACAGTATACATAAGTGTTTTCCAGAGTTCTGTGAGCTGCTCTAACAAATAAATAGAACCTCAGTGGGAGGGCATGGGAACCTTCAATCTGGAGCCAGTATGTCAGAAGCACAGGTGAACTGCCTGCGGCTTGCGACTGGCATCTGGAGTTGGGGGTGGAGGGCATCTTGTAGGATGGAGCCCTTAATCTGGGGAATCTGCTGCTGTTTCCAGGCAGATAGTGTCAGTATTGAGTTTTCAGACACCCTGCTGGTGTTCAAGAATTGCTGGGTGCTATGTGTGGGAGGACCCCCCCCCCCCGGGCACACACACATTGGAATTGGTCCAAGAATCTGAAAGGAGTTATACACCATTATTGTTGTATATGAAAAAAACACACCACACCCCACAAGGACTTATACACTGTATAAACTCAGGTGTGAGAACGATGTATACAGAATATGTGAATAATTAATTTCACTTAGTATTATTTTACTCTCCTACTAATAGTGCATAAAGTTTCTTATTTCTGCTTATTCCAACCTGTATTTGGTATTAGCTGACTTTTAAACTTTTACCAATACTATGTTGATTCAATTTGAATTTCTCTGATTCCAAGGGAAGCTAAGCTCCTCTTTCTGTACTTACTGGCTATTTAGGATTCCTCTTCCATGAATTGTTTTTTCATATTCCTTGTCCAACTTTTGTTTCCTTGTAGATTTTAGTAGTTGCCCATATATTTTATATGTTAATTACTTTTCAGCTTTAAATTTTGATAACATCTTCTAACCTGCCACCAATTAAGTTGGCCTATCATGTCTTCTTTGTATAGAAATACTTAATTTTAACATGACCACATTCATTGATTTACACCACCCACACTTAAAGTTTGTACATTTTAAGTGTTGTGTAAATAGCCTTTCCTAGTCCAAGTTGATAAATATAGCCCCAAATATATATTTTTAATTTTTATTATATATTTATTATATAATTTTATTATATATATAATTTTATTGTATATTTTATTTATATATTGCCTTATACTTAGGTTGCACTGCAGAAGATACACACATGTCAAATAAGCCTATGACAGCATGTTTGGCACTGTTAACCATGAGGGCAATGCAAGTGCAATCCACAAGGACACGTCACTACACAGCTGCCAGAAAAGCTACAATAAAACATGGCACCACCAGATGCTAGTGTGGGTGTGGGGAACCTGAATCTCTGATACAGAGCTGGTGAAAATGTGAAATGGCACAGCCACTCTGGAAAACAGGTTGACAGTTTCTTAAGAAACAAAACATACAACTACCATATGACCTGGCAATCGCACTTCTGGGCATTTAGCCCAGGGGAATGAAGACATGTTTACACAAAAACCTGTACATAAATGTTTATGACAGCTTTATTTGTCATAGACCAAAACTGGAGACCACCCAGAGTCTTTCAACAGTTGTTTAAGCAAACTGATACATCCATATCACGGAGCATCACTAAGAGATACCAAGAAATGAAGTAGTAATACCTACAACAATCCAGATGATTCTCCAGTTATGCTGAGTGGAAAAGAGCAAGTCCAGAAAGACTACATACTATATGATACCATTTATATAAGATTGTTGAAATGGCAAAATTACAGAAGTGGAGAACAATTAGGCTTGCCAGGGATTAAAGAGATGGTAGAGGTGGGAAGGAGTTTGGGAGACTGTAAAAGGGTATTATAAAGGATTCTTGTGATGGAAATGTTCTGCCTCTTGACTGTATGAGTGTTAATATTCTAGTTAAGAAATTGTTCTGTAGTTCAGAGAGAGATTATCATGGGGAAACTGGGTAAAAGGTTGATTAATCTCTTTGTATTATTTCTTACAGCTACACGTCAGTGTTCAGATATCTCAAAATAAAAAGATAAATTTAAAAAATCAAAAGATGGAAACAAATTCATGGAAACACACTTGTCGGTTTGTCAGTTATGGCATGAGCCTTAGAACTTTTGGCATCATAATGGCCAGAGAGCTTGACTACTGGAATCCACCGGCTTACTTTCAGTTGCTTCAGTGCTTAGCCAGTACTGTGGACACTCTTGGTTTTCAGTGCCAAGAACTGAAGAAAAAAGGATGTTCTCATCAATCAAAAAGCGCCTAGATGGTCATTCAAGGCCTCAGAGCATAAGGTAGTCTTTTAATATGCTACTTTTGGTCATCAAAGCAGACTGGCAGTTACAGGAAGTGTTCTCTTTTGTTTTCTCTACAATATACGAACTAGTTCTTAACTTCAGAGCTGGATTCATGAAAAGCTACTCATGTTCTTAAAACTCCATACTGCTGAACATGAAAGAGCAGGCTTTACATTCTGGGGAAGACAGTTTTCTTGGCTTCATGGGAGAAAACTTCCAGTAGGTCTGTGAAATCCTGCCCTATTTATGAAAGAATTTTTGTGTTCTGTTCAATACAGTTGCTGTACCTATCCTGGCCAGAGCCCTGTTAGAGCTTAGTCATGGCTCAGGCAAATAACAGCTAAGCACTTACTTGTGTTTAGAAACTTTTTGATGTTCCCAGTATTATTTGCTGATCTTTGAGAATGTCCCCCCAAATTTGAACAATGATTTAGAAAAAAAACTGAGGTTAATTTTCTAGAATCCTCCATTATATAAATTTTTATGTTAACTAGAAACCAAATTGTAATTACTTCCTCACAAATCCCCATACCATTTGATAAATTGCCCCAAATTGTCCCTTTTCTTTTCTTTTTACCATCTCCTTGTAATACGCTTGGCCTCTTGGATCTCTCCTTCCTAACAGCTCGTCATTGGCTTTGCTTTCTTCTTTTCCCCACCCCTAGAGTCAGCCTGCTCCAGGACTCTGTCCTGGAAACTCTTCTCCAACTGCATCAATTTCCTAAGTAACCTCATCTCTTTCAATACCTTTTTTGTAACTTGGTGACCCTAAGTTAGAGCAAAGAACCTGTCTTGGGGGTCAAGACTAATTTTTAGTGTTGTGTCAACTTTGGCAGATAGCATAAAAAATGCTATCGTGTATTTGCCCTGTGACTAGTTGCTTTTGGTGTTTAATATGTTGCAGGAAAAGACCTTCTTTTGAGGTGGACACCTACAGGGAAGCTACTGCATCGTGTGAGGGCACCCTGCTGCTTCATGGCCACGTAGAACTCAGAAGAGGCCGGAGGAGACAGCAGCGGTACCTCTTCTTGCTCAGCGATTTGTTGCTTGTGTGCAGCACCAAGTACGCAGACACCACTTGTTCTCCTCATTACCATACAGTTGCTTTCACTAATAACCCTTTTACTAATCAACTGTAATGAAAATGTTAAGTGCTTTTTCTTTCATTTTACAAATGTTTTGATCCTTCATTTATCCAACAAGTACCACGCAGGTCAGGGTTCTGTGCCATGCCACTGTAGGAACAACTGAGAATGTGACGGGTAGAGTCTCTCTTGCCTGGGGCTTACAGACGGATGGTACAAACAAGAGGGGCTCAATTGCAGGCTGTGATTAGTGCTTCTGATAAAAGATGGGCAGGGAGCCGTCTGAAGAAAAAGAAGAAGACACCATATTAGAGAGTGGTCATCGAGGAGGGCCTCTCTGAAGTGGTAGCATTTAAAGTGAACCTATCGGATGAGAAGCAGCCACCATTCCTATGCAAGGTGGCTGAGGGAATAGCAGCCCTAAGTGGGTGCTGTTGGCCCCTTGGAGGGAGGGGTCAAAGGCCGATGGGACTGGAGCCTAAAGCATGGGTGTGCTAGCAGACACGATTCCATTGTCAGGGATCCAGTCACTCTGGGTCTTCACACGCCACAGTAGTGGTTGGAGTACGCTAAGGGTTTTTCACTAGGCCACATCTGGTTTAAATTTTTAGCAAATTCTCTAGCTATTGGCAGATAATGGATTGGTGGGGAAGCAAGGAAACAGTTAAGGAGGCAATAGTCCTGGTGAACGGTAACAAGGGCTCCATCTTGGGAATGGCAGTGAAAACGAGATGCAGCAGACTAGGAGTATATGCTGGAGCTGGAACCACTGGGTGCACTTTCCTCTCAACTCTGAACACGATGCAACTAATGATACTCAGCCTAGAGAAGACGTGGTGATTGCTCAACGAGTACCTGAAGGCAGGTAGACAGAAGGGCATCTGTTTGCTTGTCCCATCAGGAAACACAAAGAATGCTTAACAAAGTATCAAGAAGCCTTTCAGTCACTAGAGAAAACCGAAACTCTTTTCTTTACTACTCTCACCCTCACCCTCAGTTATGCCATGTCAAGTATAAGGCAGGCAAGTTCTATTCTTAATCTGAGCTACATTAAGACTAATAATTTATCATGGGCTTATTACGGGTCAGGTATTATGCTGAGGACTTGATGTACTTAATCTTGTCTAACCCTCACAACCCTGTGAGATGGGATTATTTTCCTTATTTTACAGAGTACTGTGATACTCAGAGTCAAATGGGTTGCTTTGAACGTAATTAACTTCTCTGTGAGTTTCCTCGCTTATAAACTAGGGCAAACAGAGAGTACCTGAAGTAGTTGCTTGAGGATGAAATTAAAGGATGTTTATAAAATACTTAGAACAGTTCTTGGCATATGGTGAGGGCCCAGGAAATGTTACAGGAGAGTGGAAACCATGTTTTGGGCTTTTGGGTAACTTCTTGGTGTAGGAGTAGGTGATCTTGGCAGTTTGTTGAACGGAGGGAATTATTGAAATGACTTTTTCCAGGTCAACATATTTGGAAGTTTCCACACAATACCTGAGGTGTCTATACACATGGATACCTGCAATAGAAAATTTTTAAATCTATAAAAACAAATAAGTATCTGTCCCACTGGGCACTTTTAACTTGATAATGCCTTTAGAGGTACTACCTAGAAAAATGATTATATCTGATAACTGTGTTTCATAAAAATCTTCAAATTCTCAGACATAGGGTAAAAAATGTTGAAGTAAAATGTAGAAAGTAGCCACCTTGTATCACAAGACATGTTTCCATCATGTTTGTATTTGGTGTGACCTAACCTTTGAATCTATATTATCCTTCAGTTGGGTTTCCTGCAAAATCGGTTTCATTTCATGAAATGCCATCAAAGAGTTTCAGCTTTAGCTGTTCCGTGAATCAGTGGAGTCACAGGAATTTTTGCACGAGCTGTCTTTGATCTCAGTTTAGCTTTAGTGTTCCCACCTGTGGTTCTGAACAGTAGGGAGGTTCCATAGTGGTGTGGCAAGTTTCCTAGGAATTCTTCATAAGGCTTTTAACTATTTAAACTTCAGACACACCTGAGAATTAAATTTATGGATAAAACAAGAGTATTGGTGGTTTCCATGTCAGAGGTCAAAGGAGACAAAAAAGAAATTGTCACCTGACTTCCCTGAGATAAATGGAAAGGATTTCCACCATCTACATATAAGACCTCCTGGCCACTGGTCTGGGATTGAATGACTGATTTTTAAGTTGGGTTCAATCTGTGGACTTTTTTCAGTTTTAGCAGGAAACCTAAGGGAAAATGGTATGAACAAAATCTTTTAAGATTTTAAAATAGCTTAGGCTATAAAGGCTATAAAATATTTTTAGAAATTAAGGTACAAAATGTTAAATTCCTCTAATCCAAGTTTTTTTTCCAGCCTGCCTTTTTACGAGAAAATTTGTGTAATTATTCTTGTAAATCATGTATCATGTATCTTTGTTCAGCCCTTCAAATACTACTTGAGTAAGAAAGACATGAGTTAATAATAACTATAAAGATTATATATGTTATATAACAAATATATCAATAAAAAGTGAAAGAATGGTTCTCTTAAAAAGTTCTAAAATACATAGTCTAGTCTATACTCGATAGTCAGCATTCAGAAAAATAGCTGTTTGCTGCCATCAAGGAAGTGTTCTCAGGGCCTTGCTGGGTCAGGCTGTGCTCACCACACGCTCTGTAAAGGCCCATCTAACCATCGCTGTGCTAATCACAGAGGATAAGGAAATGAAGGAGGCATGCTTCTGCCTGGAGCAGTGAGACCTGACATCTTGCCGTGACCTGCTCACATAACACTTAAACAAACTAACAGAGGTCTTGTTTGGTTATCCTTCTAGGAATAAACAGTTCTTTAAGATAAAAAATAAAGTGCCACTGAACACAGTGTGGACTGCTGACTCTATGGGGAAAGCCAACATCGATGCCCAGAGGTCCTTTGTCGTGGGCTGGCCCACGGTGAACTTCGTGGCCACCTTCAGGTATGACTTACAGACTGGTCCTGTAGTTACCTGAGTTAAAAAGGAAAACTTTAAAATCTGATTGTATCATAAGCCAGTGACTTTTTTGACCTCCAATGATGACACTTGTTTGCTTTGTACTTTCCCCCCAAAATGTTTATGTGTAAAATGTATGTACATTCATAGTAAACAGTGGGAACTATTGGAGTAATTTCCTCTGGTGTTGCTCAGAGGTTTTTCAAATGGGCTCTACAAGTTACTTGGGAACATGTATGTTCAGGGTGTAGGGAATTAGCATTGACAGTGCAAGGCCCTGGGACCCCTCTCCAGTGTCCTGCCCCCTAGTCCCGTGGGGTTTATGTGTTTAAATCACTAGAGTATCTGTCTTGAGCTAGTACTGTTAGATAATCCACTCAAGTTTGAAAAATTGCTTTTATACTCCCAAATGAATTCCCTTAAAAATTAGTATTATATAAATACAGTTAATCATGGCATCAAGTACTAGGTTGTCTGAATTTCTGTGTACACAGTATCTTCTTTGGTGTCTATAGGGAGGTGACAGTCTAAAACAAATGTGTAACTCCATGGAGTAGAGGTTAGTTTTCAAAAATATATTCTTACACTGGCGTGAGGATGGGGAATGTGGCCTCTTATCCTGGACATCCTGAGTGGACACTCCTGGGCTGACAGGGGTCATGGCACACTTGCACCTGCTCCTGGGAGCAACCACACCCCGAGTCTCATTCTTGCCCTACATGTCGAGTTCTCATCACATGCTCTCAGTGTTCTTTCTCCCCCTGGCGCCCCTCTCCACCGAAGTCTCAGGCGTCATCATAATGAGGAGACAACTACATTTACTGAATTCTGTAATGCAACTGTTGACTTCAGGAAAAATTTTCAAAGTTTACAGGGAAGAAACATGGATTTGTATCATTCTCTGCCTGTCTTCTTTTCCATGACAGATTTCTCTAAAGATTAGCAGTTCCTGTTGCTTAATGTCTTCTTAACATTGCAAGTGAGAGGAAAGAGTTTCAGTTGGGAAGATATAAAGTCTTTGATAAGGGAGCTTCTCAGAAACTTATTTTTCTAACGAGGGCATGAATGTGGAAGCCAGGTTTACACGTTTTCTTGGTTAAAAGCGGTGTAAGTGCATACAAGGCATTTATGACCATGCCTGGCACCTAGTGCTTGTGTTACTTGCTGTCAGCACTCTCCTACAGATGGGCTTGAGTAATGAGGAGCTGTGTCCACATACATACTCAGGCTGGGGAGCTAAGCGGGCATTCCATTTTCCAGAAATAGGTCCAGAGTGGTGATGGGGGTGGGGGGCCAGGAGCTCTGTTGCCAGTAGGAATATAAAATGTGGCAGCCACTGTGGAAAGTTTGATGGTTCCTCATTATGTTAAACATAGAAATGCCATATGACCCAGTGATGCCACGTCTGGGTATATACCCAAGAGAAATGAAAACATACATGAACTCAAAAATTTGTACATGAACGTTCATAGCAGCATTGTCCATAATAGCAAAAAAGATGGAAATAACCCAAGTTTTTATCAATTGATGAATGGATAAACAAAATGTGATACAGTGGCTGAGGGGGAATGGAAATGATTGCTTGATGAACCCAGGGGTTGCTTTTACGTGATGAAAATGTCCCAGAACTCATTAATGGTGGTGGCTGTGTAGTATTATAAAGGTGATAAAGAGCACTAATGGCCAATTTTATGGGGTGTGTGATTTACCGCAATAAAAAAATGCTAGTAAGTGATAAATCCATGTATAAATGAACCTTAAAGCTTTTTCACTTTTTGATTTTACATGCTGTAGAAACCTTAGCAGAGAAAGTACTAATCTTTAGTAATTTAGTCATAGGTGGATTGAGCTTGGTCAGAGAATCATAGAATGAAGAATAAACTCTCTAGAAACTAACTGAATGTATTACAATCTTCTATATGTATAAATATATAGAATATTGTAGGGTTTTTCCCTAAAGGATATTCTGTTTCTGGGTCAAGATAGTCCATCCAAATGCCAACCTTCTTAAGTACGATTTAATCTGGATCATCTGTAATCATTTCTGTATTTGAAAAGCACTACCAGCGGCAGGAACGCTGAGGTGTAACCGACCCATTTCCAGTTCTGGAAACTGAAGCTCAGAGTGGATGTGACTTGCCCATGATCATGCAGCTTGCATCACATAGTTGCAATTAAGTGTTTAGATTCCAAATCAACTTCTCTTCCACTTTAGGGTCTGTTTCCCTTCACTGGAATACTGCTTGTAAAAGAGCAGGGTCCATCAAAAGCCCAGTTATAAGGAGAGAACAACTCACACATACATCCACATCACTGACTACTGCTGCTGCTGTGGTTATATGGAATGGCAATCTTAATATGTCACTCTAAGTATTTTATGTCATTTAATGTTTTCTCCCACTTTTTAAAATTGCAGATCTCCAGAACTAAAGGAAGAATGGTACTCTATCCTTCAAAGGTATTTTGTCAATATACATATTTTAAATCTTTAACTCATGATAAAGTAATATAAATCTCTTCAGAGCAGTGCCCCCAAATTATTCTCCCTCTCCTTAGTAGAAATTGTTCAACTGTCCTCAAATAACTTCTTGTTTAGATTTACTCTGGAAGCTACTGCAGATAGTGTTCTCACACTTACATGCAGGTTGTGCTTCTTTTTGAGGAAGAACTGGTTCTCATCCTCATCTTCCCCTTCTCTCCAACCTAATTACTGGAGCTAACATTATTCTCAAAACGTGTTAAATTCTCGTAAGTACAGGCGACACTACTGATTCTCAAAGCAACTGCTACTTCCTACCTTTGACCCAGGAAGGTGCCAGGCCCCCTCATATAGGCAGGAAAGCTTTGAGGATGGATCTGCTGCCCAAATCCAACTTGACAAGGGAAACCAGAAAAATTCCTGGGCCAAATCTTATTTTCTTGAAATATATCTGCATGTTTTCTTCCAACCCATAATTTGATTTTGCTGAGTTTATTTACATGCTTTTAAAAATAAAGTATATTGAAAACATTAACAACATAGATTGATTTGAAAATAAGCAAATAGGTAACTCATCCTACTATTTTGGGTTATTATTGAATTTGATTAGATCCATCAGTCTAGCCAAAGAGAAGGACCAGCCCAGAAGAACTTTCCTCAAAATCTTCACTGAGGACATCAAGAACTGCGCCTGTGTAAGTGTTTTTAAGACCAACAATTAAACTGAAAGTTTCTGGTGTAGGTATAATGAGAGAGAGAGAGAGAGAGAGAGAGCGCACAGGAGGATGGAAGAGAGAAAGGAAGAGTAGGGGAGAGAGAATTTAGAAAGTACCATGTTGGGAAAAATGTATTTTTGTGTACATAAAAAGTGAATTCTAGGTGATATGAAGAAAGGGGAATCCATAATAGGTACAGGGCTTAAGCATGGAAAGAGCATGACGTATTAATGTCCATAATGTTTCTCAAGATCCTTCAAATAGCAATTATAGTGGCTTCTTATAATTGATTTTTTATTTTCCTATTAGAATTAAACATTTTTTTCTAGTTGTCCCTACTTACAAACAGATTGGTTTGGGTTGCTTCTGCAGTTTTTATTCCCTATGATGTTTTATTTATAATAATTGTAATCTTATGGAAAAGTTTCAAAAATATAAACAATACCCCATATGCCCTTTACCTAGATTCATCTGTTTAGTAATATTTTATTCCATTTGCTTTATTATTTATTTTCTCTCTGTATGTGTATGTGTATAACTATGTTTGAGGGTCATACATTCACCACAGCTCTTCATCCTTAAATATTAGGTATGTCCTAAGAATAAAGATAATCCGTTATATAACCACCATACGGTTATCACCTTAGTAAATTTAGCATTTAATCCGTTCGTGTTCCCATTCTGTTAGTTTACCTCAATAATGTCATCTTTCTAATACAGGATCCACTCAAGGGCCAGGCATTACATTCAGTTTTTATGTGAAAAGCAGAGGAATTTTGAAAGTCTTTCATTCTGAGAAATGTCAGGATTTAATTGAGCTGAGATGATGATACTTTTAAGGGATCAGCATATTTCTACTTCATTCTTTTTATGCTATTGGGGAAAATATCAAACCATTAGTCCCAGTTATTCATGTATAGTTTGATTTCTGAAATTATAGTGCAATAGCAAAGACATGTACAATGAGGAACAAAAATACTCTGTGTATTTTTTATGACACTGTTATACTTTATAATACTCTGTTATACTTTATAGTAGCTCTACATCATACAAAATAGTATTTTAAGGTGGGGGAAAAAGGTAGTTTAAGAAAGTTATTTCCCATACAGTAGCAAAAGTCATGCTGTTTCTGAGTGCCAGATAGATGCATTAGTTGAGGGATATGAGACTAGACAGTTCTCCTGTAGCAAAGCATAATCTTGTCTCTGCCTGCTTTGATTTCCACTGTGGCAGTGGGTTACATTCAGAATTTTTCATGGAAAATCACCTTGAAATGTAAAAAAATGAACTTTATTTACACATAATTTACACAAAATAAACATTTTTAATGTTCTTCATTCATTCCTGAAGACCCAAGTTTCCCTCTAATACTGTTTCACTTCATCCTGGAGAAACATCCCTTAGCATTTCTTGAGAAGATCTTGTACCAACAGTTTTTCTTTGTTTCTTTTATCTGACAATGTCTGTATTTCACTTACACTCTTGAAAGTTTCATGTATATTAGAGCCTTTGATACTGTTCACAGGTCCCTCAGGCTCTGTTAATTTTTTTCAATCTTGGTTTCTCTTTTTCTTTTCAGACTGTATCATTTCTATTACCTATTTTCAAATTATTGACTTTTTCCATTTGTCATCTTCATTTTGTAATTTAGCCCATCCAATAAATTTTTTCTTTCAAATATTTTACCAATAAAAACATTCTATTTTTCATTATTTTGAGTTTCTACGCTGAGATTTCTATATTTTTAATTATTATTAGCATATTTTCATTGATATCATTGTAGACATTTCAAGGTTGGCCTGAACTCTTGAGAATTGGTGACATCTTTCTGGTTCTCTCTATATCATCATGTAACACTTCAGCTCAAAAGGGAAAAATAGGTCATATTTCTGTTTTTCAAATCGTTTGATAAAATGGTTTATTTTTTTCAAGCTATTTTTATACAAAGAGCTCTATCTACTGGAACTTATCAGTTTTGGAGAAGAGACAACATACAGAAAGAAATACATACAACCCTGCAATTATTATTTTGAACACAATATGTTCCTTATGTTGTGAAAAACCATTATCTTATAGGCCAGATAAATTAGGGAGTGATTACCAGTATTTCAAAACATATATTTTTTTTTTACCTTACAAGCAATGTCATGGGAGAGTTTTTAAATTGTACTAAAGAGTTTTTGGACATCTTTAAAAATAGAATCATTACAAAAGTTTAAAAAAAACTTTAAGAAAACTGTTAAATCCCAAGATAAAACACAGTGTTTGAATACTCCTATAAAATTTAGCATAGTGCTGTGAACTGTACTTCTGGGTTCTGAAACACTTATTCATAATCCTTAGTGCTACAAGTAATTTGAAATCAATGAATGCTTTTGTTTACAAAAGTCCTATAATCAAACAATTTTCAGGGCCATCTGTCATATCAAGCAATTGAATTCAAAAAGAAAAAAATACAATGAAAAGAAAAATTAAATAGATAAAAAAAGGGCTTCTTTTAACTTTGTTTTTAATGTTTAAGGCCCACGAGTGTCCACTTACACTGTCTGTCTTCTTTGAGCACTGTTTATCAGAGGACACGGGCCTTGTCGCCTGATAATATTATAATGTTATATTGTACATAGTAAATGTTCTTACTTACATATTGTCTTATTTTAAAATATCTTTTGGAATTCAGATAGATACCATCTCAGTGTCCTATTAATTGCTTTTAGGTAATTTTCTGTAAACTGTCCTGTTTATGAGCAGTTTCTCAGTGCGAAACATGGTAGAAAGCTAGTATAAATAACTTGTTCACTGGCAGATTTGGGAACAGAACAACTTCAATTTCTACCTTTTCAGTCTCATTTGCTAGCCTCGTTGGTTTTATTGGTCTCAACAGATTTCAACCATGAAAATCTTAGTACCCACGATGTCTGATGCAGAGAAAGTACACTACTTTTTTAAATGTCTTTACAGCCAGTTCTTATTCTGCTCTTACGGAAGCTGAGTAGGTAACTGCAAAGAAACAAAGCCATACTACAAAAACACAACCCAGGAAGAAAGAAAACATCCAGTTCCTCCTTTTTCAACTGTTCCCCCCTGCATTATGTTCATAGCCTTAAGATGTTGAGGTCAAGCCCATGTGCCCTCTCAGAATTCTGTCATTCTCTTTCTTAATGAAGCTGTTACATTTTGTGCACCACAAATCCTCTAAGAGAAATACATATTTTACTGAAATGCTTCCTACTACCTTCATGTTATATAAAGGAATCGAAACAAATTATAATTAGGGTTTGTGCTTTACATGTGCTTTGTTTTATTACTTGAAAACAAGTTTTGACTTTAGAATATGGATAATAATTTGCCAATAATTATTTACTCACTTAGTTTACATTTTTCAATTCATGGCAATTTTCTTATTTCTTTTTTACAGTCTATAACTATAACAGTAACAAATTCAGACACAGTGAATGACATAATCAACATGTCACTACAAAACCTAGGAATAACTGTAAGTTACCTGCAAGCTTTTTTTAGTTAAAAACCAATTTTGATTTTTCAAGCTCGTGTGTGTGTGTGTGATACAGTTCCCATCATAAGATAGCTCACTATTATAGATATCAAAGTCTTATTTTGTCCCACAAATATAGAAATTGAAGGTAGCAAAGCTATATTATTAGCCTATACATAGGTACTATTCCTGTATACCCAATTTAAATTTTGTGCAAATTAAAAGTCATAGCATAAAATTAGGCTATAATTTTAGAGGGCTAATCACATTGCATATTTATTATAAATACTACAAACAAAGAAAATAAATAAGACAATTCACAAGATTCTAAATATTTCTTCCTGTATGGGGCTACTCTTTCTGAATCTTCTTTCCTGACCCCTCCTCTCCCATCCCTGTTTACCTTGGTCATCACCCGAGGACCCAGTCTCAGTATCAAGCATCTCAAATGACATAGATGATCAACATATAGAGATCCCCTGGCTAGAAGCCACGCCCCCTTGCTGCAGTCCTGAGAATGAGATCCCCTGGCTAGAAGCCACGCCCTCTTGCTGCAGTCCTGAGAATGAGATCCCCTGGCTAGAAGCCACGCCCCCTTGCTGCAGTCCTGAGAATGAGACAGCTAGTGCCTCTTATGAACAAGCAAAGGAGGTGAGTGCTGAATAAGACCACAATCTGGGGACATCTGTACACGCATCACTTTCTTCTTGTTTTCCTTTAAATGTCATGTCCCTCATGTTTCGATGGGGCTGGAGTGAGCTGCTGACATTGGGAAAAGAGATATCAGATGGACAGAGCTGAAGGAAGCATCTGTAATGCACAGTTTCTTATATAAAATTCTCTGTAAATGGGGAATGTCCTGTTATTGTGACAGAATTACAAAATTGTTGATTGTTTTGTTTGACCCAATGGTACAATAAAGCCCCTTAAAAACTCTAGAATTTGCATAAGAAATCAAGGATTTCTGTACAAATGGAATTTAATAATACACTTAAAATAAAATTGAATATAGGCATTGAATAAAACACAGATTATATTGATTTCTAACCTATATGATATGTATGCCCTGAATAATAAATAAATCTTGGAAGAGAGCGGGTGGTTTCAGGGATGAAGTTGGGGAGACTGATTTCATTTTGTTTGTGATTTTCCTTTGCTTAAGGTGATCAATCTCAACTAGGCAAGAAGAAATTTCTATTTTAATGAAAATTTGGTTATTTGGCTATATATACATGCTTGATTTAAAGGATTCCAACATCGTATTTCCAATCCCTACCTTAAAATATTTTTACTGGCTCTCAATTCCTATTTGCAATGATTTTGAGCAGATTTAGCTGTGTGTGTGTGTGTGTGTGTGTGAGAGAGAGAGAGAGAGAAAGAGAGAGAGAGAGAGAGAGAGAGAGAGAGAGAGAGAGAGAGAGAGAGAGAGAGAGAGAGAGAGGGAGAGATTGCTTCCATGCTTGAGGCCCTTCTTCACGTGGGCAAGGCCGTGGTTTTAATCAGGGGCAAGGGCAAGCATAATAACTATCATCAACTCCATTTCAAATTTTTTTTGCTTCATCGTCTCCTGAAGGATTCTTTCAAAGAGTTCCACAGTCTGTATAATTTAGACTTGTTTGTTTCAAGTGGGAATGCTGGTGTTACTGCAGGGAGTAATTGTTTTCTGCATCTGACCTGTGCTCTAGGTTAGAGTCCATGTCCCCTCCGTCCCTAGAGTGGGGCTTGTGGACACCAAAGCCAGTGGGCTGACTCTGCCATGTGCTCAAGGCCTCTTGAGCATTTCTCTCCTTCTGCTAAGGGTTGCTGAGCGAATGATGTCTTTCAGGTTTTACTTTGCTCAGGGATCATCATGGCAGTGTGTGTGGCTTTCTGGAGGATGTGCTTGTCTTGGCAGGGACATTTGAAGGCAAAAACCAACATTCTCCCAGGAGTCTGGAGACAGCACGAGGCAAGACTCTTGAGATTAGCCTTTTCCTCCTTAGTGAAGGGGCATAAGGATGTTTTCTTGTGCCACAGACCACCCACAAAGTGACGGACTGGTTGCCTTGTGGTGCCATAGATCCCTGGCCTTTATCAAAGGGACAAGAATCTGGGATGGTCACTGGGAGACAAAGGTGACTGAAGTCAGCATTGTTAACTCAAAAACTGTAGCAACCCCCATGGAACAAATAGCATTTATACTGGACTCAGCTCTTTCTTTTTGGAAACAAATAACTACTAAGGAAATGTGTTCTTCAAGTACTACTGTGAAAGATTTCTTGTGAAACATATTCTTTTTGTTTCCAAGGGCTCTGAGAAAGATTACCATCTGTGGGTCAGTTCTGACAAGGAAAAGACCCCATATCCACTCACTGGTAAGTGTCAGGGAAAATCTAAGATGGGGTTGATGGGGTTCAAAATTCTAACTCTAAAATCTCAAGTTAATGGCTCTCTGGTCTTAAGTTTAAATACCCTTAAAAGTGAAAATCTCATACGGTGTTGATTGATACGGTTAGTATTCACGTCTTGAATTCCTCTGCCCCATTCCCTATTAAATAGCCTCTAATTTGTGAGAACCTTCTAAAATCCAGTCATGTCTCTGAATCCAAATCCAAATATTTATTTATCATCTGCTCTGTGCCCAGAATTTTCCTCAGGGTCCTAAAGTAAATGAGATGATCACATTCAGATTCCTCAAGTCTTCACTGACTAAGCCACATGTACTTTGCTGTCTCTCAGGCTGAGTTTACCAGCACTGCTCTCAAGGTTATTGATACATAGATTACACCTCTCCTAAAATAGTTATTACTAGTCAGCTCAAAATAATAATTCTTGGATCAGCAAACTTGCTCAGTGTGGAAATGGAAATAGATTAAAATAAACACCTGCACAGGACCTGTAAGAGACCTTGCAATAGAGTAACGGTGACAATAACTTTTGCTAGAAATCTTTGCACATTTCCTCTTACATAATTACTAATTTTTAATCCTTCCAACAATCTATTGGCTTTTACTCTTTCGCCAATGATCTGAAGGATATTTTCAAGCGATCTGGAAAAATGTAAAGAACCAAGTTTTCTCCATGAAATATATATTCCCTATCTTAGAATACAAAGAGTCACCAAGTGCATAGCTGAGGACAGTGTGCCCGCCTGTATCATGGTTTTTTTAATTAATAAGAAGTCAGCAATAAAGTGAAAAACATCAAATACCTGGGTATACTTATTTTAATAAAATGCATTAATTTAGATAAAACTATATAGATGATAACTTTTAAGCTTAGAACATCACATACCACAGCTGGCTCTAAGAAATGCGAAGAGCCTGTCCGTTCTTGATGATCCCTTAGCAGCCATTCTGAATATTTTTCTTAGCATGCTGTAAATTCTCAATTGTGGACTAACTCCTGGCTATACTTGTGATTTCATTGTATTTTATTGCTGTCGCAGAAGCTTCTTTTGCCTTAAAAGATGGATGTCGCTGTGACTGTTGTTCTAAACAGAGTATTGACATTGCATCTGCACCAGATGAAAAGGAAAACAAGAGCTCCTCAAGTTACATTCAATAATGCATGTGAACTGAAAGAAAGGGAACTTTCATTCTATCCTTGAAAAATGAAATCCAGGTCATGAGCCCAGAGTTTTGAGTTTTCTATGGAGAGGAAGCAATTTAAAGCATGAAAGAGCAAAACAATTCTCTTGGCCGGCAACTCCCCATGATTTTGGGTGCAGTTTTCCACTCTGTAAACAAGTGTTTTGCACTCTGCTTTTGAGTTCCCAGCACAGTGCATCCTTCCATCTGACCATTGGCGGGAGCCTCTGGGGGCGGGGGAGCAGTGGGAGGGAAGCATATAGGCACCCTGCTGCTCTGGAGTAGCCCTGGCCTTAGAAGTGACAAAAGCAAATGGAAATTATGTTTGTTAAGCTGACACCTCGAGTGAGGACAGTGATCATAGCAATTCTTAACATACACTATCATTTAAAATTTATTAACTACCAATGTTTAATATATTTATTTTAATATTTATAAGTAAGTGCTTGAAAGGTGCCAAGGGGTAATCTGCCTGAGACTTACAGATCTAGTTAGTGTTAAGACAGAAACTAGGAGGACTTATATAGTCTCAGATGGAAACACAGCACAAGCCAACACTGTGCAATGCCCCGATGGGGCTGGGCATTCCAAGCAAAGCACCATGTTTAAGCTTTGTTTTTCTCTTTTTAAATTCTTGCTTGGGCACCTGCTTTCTGCAGGGTGTCCCCGGGTGAGTGAATATGAGGCTGACTCAGAGGCACAGCATTCTTGCTCCAGAAGCCCCAGGAGAACAGTTGCACACCCTAGTGCACATGCTCATGGTAAGGTAGGTTTGTACCCTACCCACCACCATCAGCCATAATCTATATTTAGATTTTTCTCCATGTAGGGCATGAACATCCTTATGGAATAAAAATGAGCCATCTTCCTGCTATGTTCGTGCCCCAGGAACTGCAGGATTCTATCTTTTCTTTCATCCTGAAGCCCAGGCACCTGGCCAGGAACCAACAAGGCAGAGGTGAGCCCCATCCCTTCCCATGCAGGCTTTTCCTTGGCTCATGTCTCCACTCCTGAAAACAAACTCAGGACATAGAGTTGATTCCCAAGAGGGTGTGGGGAGACTGTACATACAAGAACCTAACAATGAACCAATAACCCAAAATAAACCTCAGAGACACCCAACAGCATTGCTAGGAGGGGTTTTGTTCCCCTTCATTCCTCTAGGTAGACAGTCTCTCCCTTCTCTGTAACTCCAGAGCATTTCCATTAGCCAGAAATTGCAACACTGGATTACGTTATGAACACAACTTGTGTCTTATTAGAGCGTGAGCTTCATATGCGGAATGTATTTTTTCCCATCACAGGGTTTTCTACAATATCTAAGGCCATCACAAGAAGTGATCAAAATGATGGCCTGATTAGAGAGACCTGGAATGAAAGAATTAAGGGGGAGTAAAAAAATTATGGGACTTAATCGACTTTAGATAAGGTGAAGTAGCCTTGGCATTCTAGTTAAAATGGAACCCTCAGTTCTACCCATACAACGAGCTCACTCATGTCTGCTTCACACCCATGTGGAGGATATAATTGGACAGAAATTTAGGGATGGGGCTTATTATTTCTTCATATGATTTTTATCTCTGCCATGCCAAAATGCTCCCAATGATGTGTCCTTCTCGGAAGACACCATGCTATTAATCTGAGAAGTATTTGAGCCAGAAAACAATTTCTAGTTAAAGTACTTTGAACATTATGATTGTTATCCTATAAAAACAATGATTCAAAATTTTGCTTCTTAAATGTTCTTACCTTAATTCCACCATGAGGAAACACTAAACCACATCATACCACGACCATATAAAAAACGTACATTCCTAAAATTTAGCTTCTTTCATCATTCCCATATACTCACGGCCAAAGCATATATTTTTAGTAGCCACAGAAGCAACATGAACTCTAAGACTAAATAATCTACATTACAAATGTTCCAGGTAAGACGAAAAATATTTTTGAGAAAGTACAGGACTCAGTGTCTACTTTTCTTTATGTTTGTATTCATAGAGTAGCTGTAATATATAGCTTTGTATCAAGGGATATAGCATTGTTCTTATGAAAGCTGAATAACAGACTACATTCGCATACTTCTAGAAATAACAAAACCAGGTTACAAGGAGGGAAACCAGGTCACATAAACCTCAACGAACATATGCACATGCAGGGTAAGCATGTGTACATGTTGACACACAGAATCCTCCTGATGGATTGAAGAGCGTATTTACATTCTTCCTTCTATCCCTTTAAAATGGTTGGGATGTGTCTCACGGCAGGAAGAAAGACCCTTAAGTAGGCGGAGTGGTGGCATTATTCCTTCACAAGCACATACCCTCTGGAAGCCAAAAGAGCAAGTGGAGAATGGGGGTGGGGTCTGCTGTGGAGGTCAAGGCTGCCTTAGGTCCTCAGGGTGAAGGAAGTTACTTTCATCGAGGCCACAGTGAGCCACGTCTGGTGCTGAGCTGGAAGTTATATTATTTAGTCCACCAGTAAGATACAAGTAGCTTCGTATATGTTAAAGAGCAAACTGAAGTTCAAAGATTCTTGAGTAGCTTCCCCAACTAAGTGGGAAACCAGAAGCCTTTTGGTTATTTGGTCCTGGTCTCTCTGACCCAGCGTCACAAGCACTGCTCCCTATCAGTACACATGGCCGCGCACTCACTCACTACATCCGCAAAAAGCCAAGTGGATAGGCAGTTGGGGATATTTGGTGAAATGTTATTCGTGTTTATCCTTTCTACAACTCAACTCCACTGTTGACTTCTTTAAAGCATTCAGTTTGTAAGCAGGTGGTTTAAGCAAACATTCAGGTGCCTTATTAGGAAAACATTCATAGCTGAGCAGTGGGAATGTTGAACACGAAACGATCACCTTTTCTTTGTAAAGCTCTTTGTCAGTATTGCCCTGAGCTGTTGGGTAATTAGAAATCATGCCTGGGCGGCTGGTGGGGTATCCAGACAATTGCCAACCTGGAATCTTTTAAAATAGCTGGCACTTAATGACTATTTGCCAAGGACCCTGACTGCAAAAAGTCATCCACGGAGCTGCCTGAGGCTGGTGGCCCCCCAGAGCATAGGGCCGGAGGCTGGCTGAAGAGTGGGGTCAAGCAGGTGCTGTCAGGAAGGGCAGATCCTTTTGACAGGAGAAAGGTGACCATGGTTGCTCACTGAGAAAGCCCAACAGGAAATCTCAGAGCCACAGGAGACTTCCTATGAAGGCAGATGATGTTCACACTCTGCCTGATTTGAATACCACATTTTCTTACCTTCATAATGCTCTCTGACACCGAAATCCACTGCACACGGTTAATACCAAGAAACTTGTACAGCTACAGGTTGAGTGCTTCATGATGCAGTAGATGCCCCTGAAAGGACTGACCCTGAGTCTGGTCAAGCCTGGAGGTTTAACTACTTGTTTGCGGGAAATGGGGAAGAAGAACACATTAGCACCACAATGATGCAACTGGCCAATTTCATAATGTGGGAAATTCCAAATGGCGAGTGACTCAGTTTCTCTTCTTGCCATTGGAACAAATGTGATGTGCAATGGCAATGGTGGAAATAAGGTGAAGTGGATTTCACTATCAGTAATAATCATCCCACTTCTTCCGTAGATTCCCACTGGAAGAGAGTTAAAAAGAGTGTTGTCGCACACCTAGCTTGTGGGCCGGACTCTGGCACTTGCCAGGACCATCCCTGCCAGGCTCCAACACCTGCAAAGCCAGCACAGCTGTTTGGCATTTCTCTAACGGACGGATGTGACAATGACAAGCTGCCCAACCCCATTCTGGTAGGTCAAACTGTAGTGTAGCCCTCCTGAGGAAGGAGAGCTCGGGAGCCCAAGGGTTCTCCTCCAAATCTATTCCCAAATGGAGAGATTGTTAGCCCCTGGCTCTGGCTGAGAAGCTTTTGTAATATTACATCAAAGAATCAAACTGAACGTAGGTATTGCAGAGTTATAAGGCAAATACCACAGGAAAAGGTACTCTTGTCCACTGCACTGCTTTCAGGAAATCCCACACATGCCTGCCCAGGTCCATCAAAATGGGCTTCGTGTGTATGAGTTTCTGAGAGTCCACCTCATCCTCATATTCACTTTTCATCTCATTCCTTAAATTCTGCAGTAGGTTCAAGTCTCCTTCAGCTAAACTGACTCAATTACACAACTCAAAATTGTGTCTGTGTGTGTGTTGTGTGTGTGTGTGTTGTGTGTGTGTGTGTGTGTGTGAAGTGCAGATGATGATAATCACAGCTATGCCAACCCCTGTATTTGTGGTGAAGAATGTGAAGACCATGGCAGTAGCTAGCATGATAAATTTTTCAATGTAGAATAAAATTGCCATGGATTTGACTTGCATGTCAAAGCGCTTAAGCATAAAGACTCATCCTCTGGCCAGTATAAAAACTGTTACCAAAATGGCAACTGTCAGGTGAAAGCCACTGACTTCAGCCTATGTTATCTTCAGTGGCGCATTGAGTTGACACTGTTAGCATTTACTGAGTGTCCAGTGTCTGTCCTAGCACTGTAGTAGATACAGGCAATTTTATTCTACATTGAAAAATTTATCATGCTAGCTACTGCCATGGTCTTCACATTCTTCACCACAAATACAGGGGTTGGCATAGCTGTGATTATCATCATCTGCACTTCACACACACACACACACACACACACAACACACACACACACAACACACACACAGACACACACCAAGAGCGTCAGCAGAGTAAGTATGCACCCCAGGTCACACAGAAGATAGGCTGGACACTAGATTTTAGGGCCCTTGGACTACGTGACTCCAACCCCTATTATCTCCCCACACTGCAAGCAGAGGCCCTGGAGATACGGCCACAGAAAAGAAAGGCTGTTGACAAAAGAATGTAATCAGAGAAGGAGGTGAAGGATTGGGGCCTGATTTTAAAAGAGGGAAGGAAATAGAAGAAGTAGGAATGGGGTATGTATATACTTGCTCAAAAGGGAATAAACTAATGGGGAATGAGTATGGCACAAGGATTTACAGACCCGTGGGGAAGAGCGTCTGCCTCTATTAGGGACTAATGAAGAATGAATGGAGGAGGACAGGGTGATTCAACAAAAGCCCTGAAGCAGAGACGTTTGATGAAAAAGCATATATTCCCTGAAAAGGAAAATCTGATTAAAATAAGTTTTTAAAGTGCTTCAGTACACGAATGTAGAAAGGATTGTTGGGTAGAAAGGTATTTAGAGAAATGGAAAAAAAATTCCACATTTAGTCCCTCCACCTGTAGCACCATGCCTCCACATACCCTGTGGAGACAAGCTGCCATGTGTCTTTCTTTCCTTTTCTTCCTGTAGGATATGCTTGCTTTTATCAATGAAAAAGGGCCGCTCACAAAAGGCGTCTTCAGGCCAGAGACCAATAGGAAATCCTGCAGAGCCCTAAAGAAGAAGCTCAAATCTGGGAAAAAAGTGAACTGGGATGGTGAATCCGTCCTTGTGGCAGCGGTGGTCTTAAAGGTAGGAGAGTTCTAGCAGTGTCCACACATAGCCTACCTCTGAAGCGGTATGAGTGCTATGCTCCATCACGATGGCCTAGGAGCCATCAAAGACATAATAGGTTAAGAATGTGCAAAACTAAAACACAAAGTCAAAATTTCCAGAAGCTGCTTTGATCATCAAAAGCCTGCTTAAATATATTTTTCTCTTATGTCTCACATGATCTTCCCCATCATCACTCCTGAACATTCCAAGCAAAATAACCATGATAATAATAACAAAATAATAATAAATTTCAAACTCTGCATATACACAAAATGTTTACCAAAACAAGCATCCTACTTTGAGGACTTCCTGCCCATATTCCTAAGAGGGAAAGTTTCCAAAAGATTTATATTAATCTTCGGAGACGGTTGTATTACTTTGCCATAGTATGCAAGTATTTGCCTTATAAAGCACCAACAAATGCTGAGAGCGGCCACCAAAACCTCTGTTTGCTTCATCATCATTCCTTCCTGACACCCTCACATGTCTTTTACTGTCAAGAGTCACGTAGTGACTCCAGCACGTGGCCTTTTTTCACCTTTAGAAACCTTGGCATAATCCATTAAAACTTGATTTGTTTAGCCCACCACCATGGGCACAGTCCCACGGGAATCAGCTCCCACCATGTGCCTCCCCTAGTAAATACGACTTCTAAAAAGTGGGTGCAGCAGCTACAGTTACTTCGGAAATTTGAACATTAAATAAGTTTGCAATTACATTTGGTCTTTCCTTGTCCTCCATGAGAGTGTATGATAAATAGCAACAGAAACGACGTAGAGTTGACCACTGCCCCCACCGGGACCTCAGTAATATACCCTGGGTATGTGACTAGCAAGGCTGCTGCCGCTCTCTGCTAGGTGCACACATGGAACTGCTTTGATTTTCTAGCAAGAGTCAGCAGGCTCTTGCCTAATCCTCTGTTCTAAGCCCAAAATAGCCAGAGGGTGGCACTCATAGGTACAGTTCTTAGACATTCCTCAGGTTTCCTCTTCCTAAAGTTGACTGATGCTGGTGGAGAATCAGACTTTGCAACTTTGGCCTTGATAGTACCATGTGAAACCAACTGGAGACATCGGCCTCAACCAGAAAGGACTCTCTCCTCGGCCACAGAGGGTTTGCCATTAGGCTGTCTTAAAACAGGTGCAACAACAAATACCCTTAGCACAGCCAGCTCAAGACACGTTCTGGCTTCAGCACAGCCAGTGACTGGTGGATTGTATAGCACAGGGCCCAGGAGAGCGAGGGTAGACACACGCATGACAGCTGCAGCTTGGGGCGTGAGGCTAGTGGCCTCTGGCTTCCTGCTGGACTCCCAGAGCCACCCAGGGCTGTCGTGCTTCCTCCCTCCAAATATACTGGGACCGTTCCATAGCAAACACACTGAGACTCTGTCCCGGGTGGGTCCTGTGTGCCAGTGACTTAGTAGAGGAATGACAGGACTGGGACTTTTCCTTTCTCCTTCACTGCTCTACCGCCAGCACTCAAAAGAGTACCTGGCACAAAGAGAGGCTCAGTCTGTATTAGGAGGAGGGAACAGTTACTGGATTATAATTGTGATGGTTGCCTGCACACATTTTCTGGCTGAGCTAAAACTAAGGGAAGTCCTGGGCTATATAGTGCGCCCAGTGGAAGCGAGGCATGCCTGTGCAGCTGGCAATGCCCTTAGGCTTGCGCAAACTTTAAAGCTTCATAACTGTTAATAGGCTCACTTGCATAATGTAACACTTGTTGATCAGCCTTCTCTAGTGACAGATTTACAGGCCTCCACTTAGGAAGCTTACATTTGCCTGTCTCTAACCCAGAGGCCTGGAATTGTCATGTATCTAAATTTTGAGACTCTTTGTTTTTTAGGGGGAGGATATATATGTTCCACTTAGGGACGAAAAACGGTACAGGTAATTAGGCATTGGGTGCATTGGCTGTATTTCCAACATCGGCAGCTTATGAGTCTACAGAATTGGACTTTTTATTGGGTATTAAGAATGAAGCGATTAAGAGTAGTTTTCTCCCGAGGGGCACAGAAACATCAGGTCACAAGGCCCAGTTCTCTCTGAATGTGTGCAATAGCGCATGCGTGTGTGTTTTGCTTCAAAAACTTTACTTGGTAGAATTAAGAGCAAGCACTGTGTCTCAAATAAACAAGCAACATGGGTACATGTATTTCTTCTCAAGAAGCTGAATTGTTTTATCACCAGACCTGGTCAGTTTGTGCTAGCTGGCTAACAACGTACACAAAAAGTCACTTCCAGAGGCTTCACTGCCAACGGAGCCCAGACTGTGCTTTTATGCTCCTAAGATGTGGAGAAAATCCAAGCTCCTGCTTTTGGGTGTGCAAGTCCGTGGAGAGTCAGAGCCGAGCTCACTTGTGTCACGTTTGGGTGGCGGTGAAGGCTGCCGGCACTGAACTGAAGTTTGCCACTCTAGGTTTTCTGTGGAACTTCTCTAATTAGTATTGGCTGCAATAATAATATTCTTTATCTTTGTAAGGATTTTCTTCAAAGTATCGAAGGAAGTGTATTTTCCTTCAGTCTCTATGATAAATGGCTTGCTGTTCCTGAGCAAGGGGAGAGCGAGGATGAGAAAATCACTGCCACCCGGAGGTAATAATGCAACAACTACTCCACTCTGCTCACAATGAGAATTACAGCCGACATACTCCTAGGAAAATAAGCCTATCATTTACACCTTTAATCACTAAAATGCTTACCAAAGCCGAAGGTTTTTCATTTGATCACACTCGGGGCCAGTTTAAAAATACATGCGCATCTTAACTGCCCTCATTGAACTCTTTCCTTCCCTAAGATTACTCCTACTGACTCCTTGACCATTTACACCTTCTGAATGTATGAAACTGATAGGAATGGAGACCTACTGGTCTATGAGAGATGCTAGCGGACCAGCGTGCAGTGGTATGACCTTACTTTGGCCAAGCACTTATCTAACCAGAGTTCTTACCTGGTTCAGGATTGAATTGAGCCCAACACTTCTCTATGCATTCACACCTGGAGCTCTGCTAAAGAGGGCTGCATACTTGGTGGACAAAGTGCTCTGTTCCTTGTGTTTCCCACTTTCTTGGCCAAATGACTTACCTCTCTTAAAAGTGCACTTTTCTGCCTTTAGGCTTTTAGACCAGCTGCCCAGAGCCAATGCTGTTCTCTTGCAATATCTTTTTGGAGTTCTACACAACATCGAGCAGCACTCGCAGTACAACCAGATGACAGCTTTTGATTTATCAATGTATATAGCCCCGAGCCTCCTTTATCTGCCTGGTACTAGCAACGCAGATATAGCAAACAACATGAAGAAAAAGGTAAGGAGATCTCTTATTTTTATGATGTGAGGGGCAGAGTCCCCACCTTGATTCTGAAATGGGTGGTACTTACTCGGAGACGCCAGTTTTAAAAAGTGCAAGCTTGACTATACAGCCCTGGAGTGGTGGGCGTTTTTCATACTCTGGTGGGGTACGGGGCAGTGAGCTGTACAGGGGACTGAGAGCAGCCGAGTCACTTCTCTCTCTCCATCCCAGAGAGTCAGTGCTAGACTGACTAAACAACAGAGAGACAAGACTGGTGTGATGTGAGTCCTGGGCTTTGGAGTTTTGACAAGCCCACTTTCCGCTCTCGGCCTGCTCGCTGAGGATTTGTAACCTTGGGCACGCGTTGCAGGTGGCAGTTTCCTCATCGTACAATGGCTGTAACACCCAGGACCTCTCTGGTCATTAGTGGCCCATCCTACACGGGTTGGGCAGTAAGGTCCCACACACATTGGCCTTCCTCTGTCAGCAGTGGCTCATGCCCAAGAATGCTTGGCTGCCCTTACAGTTGTGTACATGATGAGGAAGGTAGTAAAAGACCCCGGAGCGTCCTAATGGAGCCACAACATGCTTCACGAGGTCACAGCTCTGCCCCAGCTGGGCCACAGAGCCCGCATGAGGCGCAGCAGTGCATGAGGAGGGACTGCCCTCAGACAGGCCGACTTGGTGTCTCTCCAGCTGCTTCCTTCCGTCAAAGAGAAACCACAGAGATCTCTGCTTCTTCTTCACTTAATAAGTGAATTTCACAAATTTTTGTCTATTGGATGCTTCATAAATTTTAATAAGGTGTTTTACATCACTTGCACATCAATAGACCTGGAAAGATCTTCATAAGAAATAAAGCTTAGTAAGAGACTATATATACATCTCCACCCCAAGCATCCTGTGTGGCTTCCTTGCAATTTAATCTATCTTTAAAGATGTAAGCATTGATATAAAAATGTGAGCTATTAAGCTAGGGCAGAAATTATAACTTTTGTTCACACATTGAAAGTTTTTTAACATCGGTGCCAAAGTAGTCTTAAAAGTACCATTTATTTCTTAAAGAAAACTGGGTTATGCTTGGTTCTTTTGAATCAACTATTTATTTTTTCTCAGAATTTTTGTACATTTTTTGCTAGACTCAAGATTCACATGTGAGTTGGGATTTCTAAGGATGCCATGTGAGGAACAGCACCCTGTTTTGCCCTTTTGTGTTACAGATTTGTCTGGTACAATTTCTCATCGAAAACTGCCTCAAGATATTTGGAGAAGACGTCACTTCCCTCCTAGGGGACAGCTTGGTGAATGGTGGTACCAGTGAGGCTACAGGTACTGTGAATAAATAATTCAGTTGGCTTTGGTGAGAAACAAAGCGAGCGGGGTTGCCAGGGTTCATGGGAGATGCTCAGACAGCGCTGTTCTGAAGCCTGCAGCACTTCCCAAGGACGATGATTTCCACCTGCTCCTTCTCCCAAAGGCTGGCATACGGATCACGGGAGGTTTCCCACCGATGTGAGACCAAAGACAAGACAAGGTCTCTGACTTCAAAAGGTTGCTAGTGCAGATAATTAACAGCATCAGGAGACATCATGGTATGATTCAGTGTTTGGGAGTCTTTCAGACAAGGCTTGCAACGAGACCCTATACACATTATCATAATAGATATACTCTGGTGGAAAGTGGAGTGAAGGGCCTAGAGCACAGCCTGTTTGATTCACCCCACACCACCCCTGGCTTTTTCTGCTCCAAGTCCCTTGACCACAGGACTCCAGTGCTCTTTGAAACACACTGGAAAGAAGCAGCATCACTGACACAAGGTCTGATTTGACTTTGTGTCAAACAGTCCAACAGCGTTTCCAGAGTGTCAACTCATGTGCCTCCATTTACCAGCTATGTTATCTTGGGCCAGTTATTCTCAGTCTGTTTCCTTGTCTCTAATATATGGATTAAAAAATATATATATATATATGCCTAAATCTCAGGATGTTTTCAGAAGAAAATGTGCTATTAATTTGGGAAGTATATGAGCCAGAAAGAATTTGAAGTTAAAGTATTTTTATTGTTATGATTGTTACTCTATAAGCACAAAGTTTCAAAACTTTAAGTTTTTAATATTCCTGCCTTACTTTGAGGCATGAGAAAACACTAACCCACATCTTGCCAGGACCATATGACAAAGCCAGTTTCTTAAAACCTTGTTTAATAATTCCAGTATTTTTCCTGGGCATAGTATATAAGTTTTTTATTAGCCACAGAGGCGACATGAACTCTTAACACCAGCTAACGAACATTTCAAGAGGTGTAGCTAAGCCTGAAACTATTTTTCAGAAAGTACAGGGCTCGGTGTCTACTTTGCTTTACGTCTGTGCTCACAGAGTAGCTGGAACATATAGCTTTGTATCAAGGGATACAGCATTCTTGTTATGGAAGCTGGTAACAGCCTACACTTGGATACTTCCAGAAAAAAAAGGCCCCAACAACTCAACCTACATATGCACATGTATCATAAGGATGTGTACGTGTTGACACACAGTGTCCTCCTGATGGATTGAAGAAGGTATTTGCGTTCTTCCTTCTATCCCTTTAAAATGGTTGCTGTGTGCATCTCAAGGCAGGAAGAAAGACCCTTATCTAGGAGGAGTCATGGCATTATTTCTTCACAACCACGGAACTTCTGGAAGTCGAAAGAGCAAGTGGAGAATGGGGGTGGGGGTCCGCTGTGGGTGTCAAGGCTGCCTTAGGTCCTCAGGGAGAAGGACGTTACTTTTATCAAGGCTGAGTAAGCCACATCTGGTGCCGAGCTGGACGTTATATTATTTAGTCCACCAATAAGATACAAGCAGCTTTATATATGTTAAAGTTGAGCAAACTGAAGCTCAAAGATTCTTGAGTAGCTTCCCCAACCAAGTGGGAAACCAGGAACCTTTTGGTTATTTGGTCCAGGTCTCGCTGACCCAGCGTCACAAGCACTGCTCCCTGTCAGTGCACATGGCCGCGCACTCACTCACTGCATCCGCAAAAAGCCAAGTGGATGGGCAGTTGGGGGTATTTGGTGAAATGTCACTCGTGTTTATCCTTTCTCCAACTCGACTCCACTGTTGACTTCTTTAAAGCATTCAGTTTTGTAAGCAGGTGGTTTAAGCAAACATTCAGGTGCCTTATTAGGAAAACATTCATAGCTGAGCAGTGGGAATGTTGAACTCCAAACGATCATCCTTTCTTTGTAAAGCTCTTTGTCAGTATTGCCCTGAGCTGTTGGGTAATTAGAAATCATGCCTGGGCAGCTGCTGGGGTATCAAGACAATTGCCAACCTGGAATCTTCTAAAATAGCTGGCACGTAATGACTATTTGCCAAGGACCCTGACTGCAGAAAGTCATCCACGGAGCTGCCTGAGGCTGGTGGCCCCCCAGAGCATAGGGCCGGAGGCTGGCTGAAGAGTGGGGTCAAGCAGGTGGTGTCAGGAGGGCAGATCCTTTTGGCAGGAGAAAGGTGACCATGGTTGCTCACTGAGAAAGCCCAACAGGAAATCTCAGAGTCTCAGGAGACTTCCTATGAAGGTAGATGATGCCCACACTCTCCCTGATTTGAATACCACATTTTATTAGCTTGCAAAATGGGCTCTGACACCGAAATCCACTGCACACGGTCAATACCAAGAAACTTGTACAGCTACAGGTTGAGTGCTTCATGACGCAGTAGATGCCCCTGAAAGGACTGACCCTGAGTCTGGTCAAGCCTGGAGGCTTAACTACTGGGTTGCAGGATATGGGGATGAGGAAGGCATTAGCACCACAAAGAGGCTATTGGCTGATTTCAGAATGTGGAAAATTCCAAATGGCCAGTGATTCGGTTTCTTTCTTTTCTCGCCATTGGAACAAATGTAACGTGCAATGGCAATGGCGGAAATAAGGTGAAGTGGATTAAACTACCAGTAATGATCATCCTACTTCTTCCTTAGATTCCCATTGGAAGAGAGTTAAAAAGAGTGTTGTCGCACACCTGGCCTGTTGGAAAGGCTCCAGCACTTACGAGGACAACCCCAGCCCGGCACTACCACCTGCAAAGCCAAGAGAGCTCTTTGGCATTTCTCTCACGGACGTGTGTGACAATGACAAGCTACCCAGCCCCATTCTGGTAGGTCTTGCGTAGCCCTCCTGAGAAAGGAGAGCTCGGGAGCCCCATTCTGGTAGGCCTTGTGTAGCCCTCCTGAGGAAGGAGAGCTCGGGAGCCCAAGGGTTCTCCTCCACATCTATCTCCAAATGGAGAGATCATTACTCCTGGCTCTGGCTGCGAGGCTTTGTCAATATTACATCAAAGAATCAAATCGGACTCAGGTACTGCAGAGTTATAAGGCAAATACCACAGGAAAAGGTACTCTTGTCCATGGCACTTGTTTCAGGAAATCCCACACACACCTGCTCAGGTCTGTCAAAATAGGCTTTGTGTGTATGAATGTCTGAGAGTCCACCTCATCCTTATATTCTCTTTTCATCTCCTTCCTTAAATTCTGCATTAGTTTCAAGTATCCTTCAGCTACGTTGACTCAATCATACAACTCAAAATTGCGTCCCATGGATTTGACTTGCATGTCAAGTGCTTAAGCGTAAAGACTCATCCTATGGCCAGCATCAACACTTTCACCCAAATGGCAACTGTCAAGTGAAAGCCACTGACTTCAGCCTATGTTATCTTAAGTGGTGCATTAAGTTGAAAGTGTTGGCATTCACTGAGTGTCCAGTATCTCCCCTAGCACTATGGTAGATACAAGCAATTTTATTAGACATTAAAAGAATTTATCATGCTATCTACTACCCTGGTCTTCACATCATTTACCAGAAATTTAGGGGTAGGCATAGGTGTGATTATCATCATCCATACTTCACACACACGCAGAACAGAGACCAAGAGCGTCAGCAGAGTATGTATGTGCCCCAGGTCACACAGAAGATAGGCTGGACACTAGATTTTAGAGCTATTGGGCTATGTGACTCCAACCCCTATTATCTCCCCACGCTGCAAGCAGAGGCCCTGGAGATACGGCCACAAGAAAGGAACACTGTTTACAATGGAATGTAATCAGAGAAGGAGGCGAGAGATTGGGGCGTGATTTTAAAAGAGGGAAGGAAATAGAAGAAGTAGGAATGGGGTATGTATATACTTGCTCAAAAGGGAATAAACTAATGGGGAATGAGTATGGCTCAAGGATTTACAGACCTGTGGGAAAGAGTGTCTACCTCTATTAAGGACTAATGAAGAAGGAATGGAGGAGGACAGGGTGATTCCACAAAGGCCTTGAAGCAGAGAAGTTTGATGAAAAAGCATATATTCCCTGAAAAGGAAAATATGATTATTATAATATGTTTTGAAGTGTTTCAGTGCACAAATGTAGAAGGGATTGTTGGGTAGAAAGGTATTTAGAGAAATGGAAAAAAAAATTCCACATTTAGTCCCTCCACCTGTAGCCCCATGCCTCCACATACCCTGTGGAGACGAGCTGCCATGTGTCTTTCTTTCCTTTTCTTCCTGTAGGATATGCTTGCTTTTATTAATGAAAAAGGGCCATTCACAAAAGGCATCTTCAGGCCGGAGACCAATAGGAAATCCTTCATTGCCCTAAAGGAGAAGCTCAATTCTGGGGACAAAGTGAACTGGGATGGTGAATCTGTCCTTGTGGCAGCGGCGGTCTTAAAGGTAGGAGAGTTCTAGCAGTGTCCACACACAGCCTACCTCTGAAGCTGTATGATTGCTATCCTCCATCACGATGGCCTAGGAGCCATCAAAGACACAATAGGTTAAGCATGTGCAAAACTGTAAACACAAAGGCAAATTTTCGGGAAGGTACTTTGATCGTGGAAAGCCCTGAGTCTTATATATCTTAATTTTTCTCCTATGTCACACATGGCCTTCCCCATCATCACTCCTCAATGCTCTATGCAAAATAATCATGATAATACCAACAATATGATAAATTTCAAACTCCACACGTATACAAAGTGTTTACCAAAACAAGCATCCTAGTTTGATGACTTTCAGCCCGTATTCCTAAGGAGGGAAAGTTTCCAAATGAAGATTTATACTAATCTTCGGAGATGGTTGTATTACTTTGCCGTACTATGCAAATATTTGCTTTACAAAGCATCAAAAAGTGCTGACTGCGGTCACCAAAATCTGCTTCCTTCATCATCGTTCCTTCCCAATACCCCATGCCTTTTACTGTCAAGAATCGTGTAGTGACTCCAGCATGTGGGCCTCTTTTCACCTTTAGCACCTTTGGCTTAATCTGTTAAAACTTGATTTGTTTAGCCCACCGCCACGGTCACAGTCCCACGAGAATCAGCTCCCACCACATGCCTCCCCTGGTAAATATGACTTAAAAAGTGGGTGCAGCAGCTACAGTTAGTTTGGAAATTGGGACGTTCAATGAGTTTATACAAAGAACAGATGAATTGTGAAGGGACACAGCTAAATTACAAGTATCAGTTACATGTCTATAAGGAGAATAAGAGAACCGAGAAAGGATTTCATCAGTCCATCTTAGAGCTTGTTACCAGCCCTAAACAAAGACTTGTTAATGTATTAATGACTGCAAACAGGATATGAAAATTATCACAGAATGTCAGTTACATTTGGTCTTTCCATGTCCTCCATGACAGTGTATGATAAACAGCAACAGTTAGAAACGACGTAGAGTTGACCACTGCCCCCACCGGGACCTCAGTAATATACCCTGGGTATGTGACTAGCAAGGCTGCTGCCGCTCTCTGCTAGGTGCACACATGGAACTGCTTTGATTTTCTAGCAAGAGTCAGCAGGCTCTTGCCTAATCCTCTGTTCTAAGCCCAAACTAGCCAGAGGGTGGCACTCATAGGTACAGTTCTTAGACATTCCTCAGGTTTCCTCTTCCTAAAGTTGACTGATGCTGGTGGAGAATCAGACTTTGCAACCTTGGCCTTGATAGTACCATGTGAAACCAACTGGAGACATTGGCCTCATCCAGAAAGGACTGTGTCCTCAGGACCACACCCAGATTGCCATTAAGCTGTCTTAAAGCAGAGGTGCAACAACAAATACCCTTGGCACAGCCAGCTCAAGACACGTTCTGGCTTCAGCACAGGCGACCACCGGTGGACTGTGAGGCACAGCGTCCAGGAGAGCGAGGGGAGACACACACAGGACACAGCTGCAGCTTGGGGCACGAGGCTAGTGGCCTCCGGCTCCCTGCTGCACTCCCAGAGCCAGGCAGGGCTGTCGTGCTTCCTCCCTCCAAATATACTGGGCTGTTCCATAGCAAACACACTGAGACTCTGTCCCGGGTGGGTCCTGTGTGCCAGTGACTTAGCAGAGGGCTGACAGGACTGGGACTTTCCCTTCTCCTTCACTGCTCTACCACCAGCACTCTTTAAAAGAGTACCTGGCACAAAGAGAGGCTCAGTCTGTATTAGGAGGAGGGAACAGTTACTGGATTATAATTATGATGGTTGCCTGCACACATTTTCTGACTGAGCTAAAACTAAGAGAAGTTCTGGGCTATGTAGTGCGCCCAGTGGAAGCGAGGCATGCCTGTGAAGCTGGAAAGGCCACCAGGCTTGGGCAAAACGTTAAAGCTTCATAACTGTTAATAGGCTCACTTGCATAATGTAACACTTGTTGATCAGCCTTCTCTAGTGACAGATTTACAGGCCTCCACTTAGGAAGCTTACATTTGCCTGTCACGAACCCAGAGGCCTGGAATTGTCATGTATCTAAATTTTAAGACTCTGCTTTTTAGGGGGAGGATATATATGTTCCATTCAGGGATGGGAAAGGGTAACTGGTAGTTAGGCATTGAGTATCTGGCTGTATTCCCAAGTTCGGCAGCTTGTAAGTCTGCAGAACTGGACTTTTTATAGGGTTCTAGGAATGAAGCTATTAAAAGAGTAGTCTTCTCCCAAGGGGTACACATGTGTCACGTCACAAGGCCCAGTCCTCTCTTATTTGTGCCATAGCACTTGCACGTGTGTTTTGCTTAAAAACTTGGTAGAATTCAGAGCAAGCACTGTGTCAAACAAGCAAGGTGGGTACATGTATTTTCTTCTCAAGAAGCTGAATTGTTTTATCACCAGACCTAGTCAGTTTGTGCTAGCTGGCTAACAACGTACACAAAAAGTCACTTCCAGAGGCTTCACTGCCAATGGAGCCCAGACTCTGCTTTTATGCTCCTAAGACGTGGAGAAAATCCAAGCTCCTGCTGTTGGGTGTGCAAGTCCGTGGAGAGTCAGAGCCGAGCTTGCTTGTGTCACAGTTTGGGTGGTTGTGAAGGTAGAAGGCACTGAACTGAAGTTTGTCACTCTAGGTTTTCTCTGCAATTTCTCCAATACGTATTGGCTGCAATAACAATATTCTTCATTTTTGTAAGGAGTTTCTTCGAAATATTCCAGGAAGTGCATTTTCATCCAGTCTCTTTGATAAATGGCTTGCTGTTCCTAGGCAACGGGAGAGCGAGGATGAGAAAATCACTGCCACCCGGAGGTAACAATGCAACAATTAATTACTCTAATCTGCTCACAATGAGAATTAAAACCCACATACTTTTAAGAATATGAGCCAATCATGTACAGCTTTGACCGCTAAAACACCTACCAAAGCCAAAGGCTTTTCATTTGATCACACCCAGGAGGCCATGGTAAAAACACATGCACATCTAAACTGCCCTCATGGAACTCTTTTTTTCCCTTGATTATGCATACGGACTCGTTGACCATTTTACAACTTCTGATAGGAAATGAGGCCCACTGGTCTACGAGAGATGCTAGTGGACCACTGTGCCAGCAGTATGACCTACTTTGGCCAAGCACTTACCTAACCAGAGAAGTTCTTACCTGGTTCAGCAATTGAATTGAGTCCAACATTTCTCTATGCATTCACACCTGGAGCTCTGCTAGAGTGGGTTGTGTACTTGATGGACAAAGTACTCTGTTCCTTGTTTCTTCTATGTTTCCCACTTCCTCGGCCAAATGACTTCCCTCACTGAAAAGTGCATTTTTCTTTCTTTAGGCTTTTAGACCAGCTGCCCAGAGCCAATGCTGTTCTCTTGCAATATCTTTTTGGAGTTCTACACAACATCGAGCAGCACTCGCAGTACAACCAGATGACAGCTTTTGATTTATCAATGTATATAGCCCCGAGCCTCCTTTATCTGCCTGGTACTAGCAACGCAGATATAGCAAACAACATGAAGAAAAAGGTAAGGAGATCTCTTATTTTTATGATGTGAGGGGCAGAGTCCCCACCTTGATTCTGAAACGGGTGGTACTTACTCGGAGACGCCAGTTTTAAAAAGTGCAAGCTTGACTATACAGCCCTGGAGTGGTGGGCGTTTTTCATACTCTGGTGGGGTACGGGGCAGTGAGCTGTACAGGGGACTGAGAGCAGCCGAGTCACTTCTCTCTCTCCATCCCAGAGAGTCAGTGCTAGACTGACTAAACAACAGAGAGACAAGACTGGTGTGATGTGAGTCCTGGGCTTTGGAGTTTTGACAAGCCCACTTTCCGCTCTCGGCCTGCTCGCTGAGGATTTGTAACCTTGGGCACGCGTTGCAGGTGGCAGTTTCCTCATCGTACAATGGCTGTAACACCCAGGACCTCTCTGGTCATTAGTGGCCCATCCTACACGGGTTGGGCAGTAAGGTCCCACACACATTGGCCTTCCTCTGTCAGCAGTGGCTCATGCCCAAGAATGCTTGGCTGCCCTTACAGTTGTGTACATGATGAGGAAGGTAGTAAAAGACCCCGGAGCGTCCTAATGGAGCCACAACATGCTTCACGAGGTCACAGCTCTGCCCCAGCTGGGCCACAGAGCCCGCATGAGGCGCACCAGTGCATGAGGAGGGACTGCCCTCAGACAGGCCGACTTGGTGTCTCTCCAGCTGCTTCCTTCCGTCAAAGAGAAACCACAGAGATCTCTGCTTCTTCTTCACTTAATAAGTGAATTTCACAAATTTTTGTCTATTGGATGCTTCATAAATTTTAATAAGGTGTTTTACATCACTTGCACATCAATAGACCTGGAAAGATCTTCATAAGAAATAAAGCTTAGTAAGAGACTATATATACATCTCCACCCCAAGCATCCTGTGTGGCTTCCTTGCAATTTAATCTATCTTTAAAGATGTAAGCATTGATATAAAAATGTGAGCTATTAAGCTAGGGCAGAAATTATAACTTTTGTTCACACATTGAAAGTTTTTTAACATCGGTGCCAAAGTAGTCTTAAAAGTACCATTTATTTCTTAAAGAAAACTGGGTTATGCTTGGTTCTTTTGAATCAACTATTTATTTTTTCTCAGAATTTTTGTACATTTTTTGCTAGACTCAAGATTCACATGTGAGTTGGGATTTCTAAGGATGCCATGTGAGGAACAGCACCCTGTTTTGCCCTTTTGTGTTACAGATTTGTCTGGTACAATTTCTCATCGAAAACTGCCTCAAGATATTTGGAGAAGACGTCACTTCCCTCCTAGGGGAGAGCTCAGTGAATGGTGGTACCAGTGAGGCTACAGGTACTGTGAATAAATAATTCAGTTGGCTTTGGTGAGAAACAAAGCGAGCGGGGTTGCCAGGGTTCATGGGAGATGCTCAGACAGCGCTGTTCTGAAGCCTGCAGCACTTCCCAAGGACGATGATTTCCACCTGCTCCTTCTCCCAAAGGCTGGCATACGGATCACGGGAGGTTTCCCACCGATGTGAGACCAAAGACAAGACAAGGTCTCTGACTTCAAAAGGTTGCTAGTGCAGATAATTAACAGCATCAGGAGACATCATGGTATGATTCAGTGTTTGGGAGTCTTTCAGACAAGGCTTGCAACGAGACCCTATACACATTATCATAATAGATATACTCTGGTGGAAAGTGGAGTGAAGGGCCTAGAGCACAGCCTGTTTGATTCACCCCACACCACCCCTGGCTTTTTCTGCTCCAAGTCCCTTGACCACAGGACTCCAGTGCTCTTTGAAACACACTGGAAAGAAGCAGCATCACTGACACAAGGTCTGATTTGACTTTGTGTCAAACAGTCCAACAGCATTTCCAGAGTGTCAACTCATGTGCCTCCATTTACCAGCTATGTTATCTTGGGCCAGTTATTCTCAGTCTGTTTCCTTGTCTCTAATATATGGATTAAAAAATATATATATATATATGCCTAAATCTCAGGATGTTTTCAGAAGAAAATGTGCTATTAATTTGGGAAGTATATGAGCCAGAAAGAATTTGAAGTTAAAGTATTTTTATTGTTATGATTGTTACTCTATAAGCACAAAGTTTCAAAACTTTAAGTTTTTAATATTCCTGCCTTACTTTGAGGCATGAGAAAACACTAACCCACATCTTGCCAGGACCATATGACAAAGCCAGTTTCTTAAAACCTTGTTTAATAATTCCAGTATTTTTCCTGGGCATAGTATATAAGTTTTTTATTAGCCACAGAGGCGACATGAACTCTTAACACCAGCTAACGAACATTTCAAGAGGTGTAGCTAAGCCTGAAACTATTTTTCAGAAAGTACAGGGCTCGGTGTCTACTTTGCTTTACGTCTGTGCTCACAGAGTAGCTGGAACATATAGCTTTGTATCAAGGGATACAGCATTCTTGTTATGGAAGCTGGTAACAGCCTACACTTGGATACTTCCAGAAAAAAAAGGCCCCAACAACTCAACCTACATATGCACATGTATCATAAGGATGTGTACGTGTTGACACACAGTGTCCTCCTGATGGATTGAAGAAGGTATTTGCGTTCTTCCTTCTATCCCTTTAAAATGGTTGCTGTGTGCATCTCAAGGCAGGAAGAAAGACCCTTATCTAGGAGGAGTCATGGCATTATTTCTTCACAACCACGGAACTTCTGGAAGTCGAAAGAGCAAGTGGAGAATGGGGGTGGGGGTCCGCTGTGGGTGTCAAGGCTGCCTTAGGTCCTCAGGGAGAAGGACGTTACTTTTATCAAGGCTGAGTAAGCCACATCTGGTGCCGAGCTGGACGTTATATTATTTAGTCCACCAATAAGATACAAGCAGCTTTATATATGTTAAAGTTGAGCAAACTGAAGCTCAAAGATTCTTGAGTAGCTTCCCCAACCAAGTGGGAAACCAGGAACCTTTTGGTTATTTGGTCCAGGTCTCGCTGACCCAGCGTCACAAGCACTGCTCCCTGTCAGTGCACATGGCCGCGCACTCACTCACTGCATCCGCAAAAAGCCAAGTGGATGGGCAGTTGGGGGTATTTGGTGAAATGTCACTCGTGTTTATCCTTTCTCCAACTCGACTCCACTGTTGACTTCTTTAAAGCATTCAGTTTTGTAAGCAGGTGGTTTAAGCAAACATTCAGGTGCCTTATTAGGAAAACATTCATAGCTGAGCAGTGGGAATGTTGAACTCCAAACGATCATCCTTTCTTTGTAAAGCTCTTTGTCAGTATTGCCCTGAGCTGTTGGGTAATTAGAAATCATGCCTGGGCAGCTGCTGGGGTATCAAGACAATTGCCAACCTGGAATCTTCTAAAATAGCTGGCACGTAATGACTATTTGCCAAGGACCCTGACTGCAGAAAGTCATCCACGGAGCTGCCTGAGGCTGGTGGCCCCCCAGAGCATAGGGCCGGAGGCTGGCTGAAGAGTGGGGTCAAGCAGGTGGTGTCAGGAGGGCAGATCCTTTTGGCAGGAGAAAGGTGACCATGGTTGCTCACTGAGAAAGCCCAACAGGAAATCTCAGAGTCTCAGGAGACTTCCTATGAAGGTAGATGATGCCCACACTCTCCCTGATTTGAATACCACATTTTATTAGCTTGCAAAATGGGCTCTGACACCGAAATCCACTGCACACGGTCAATACCAAGAAACTTGTACAGCTACAGGTTGAGTGCTTCATGACGCAGTAGATGCCCCTGAAAGGACTGACCCTGAGTCTGGTCAAGCCTGGAGGCTTAACTACTGGGTTGCAGGATATGGGGATGAGGAAGGCATTAGCACCACAAAGAGGCTATTGGCTGATTTCAGAATGTGGAAAATTCCAAATGGCCAGTGATTCGGTTTCTTTCTTTTCTCGCCATTGGAACAAATGTAACGTGCAATGGCAATGGCGGAAATAAGGTGAAGTGGATTAAACTACCAGTAATGATCATCCTACTTCTTCCTTAGATTCCCATTGGAAGAGAGTTAAAAAGAGTGTTGTCGCACACCTGGCCTGTTGGAAAGGCTCCAGCACTTACGAGGACAACCCCAGCCCGGCACTACCACCTGCAAAGCCAAGAGAGCTCTTTGGCATTTCTCTCACGGACGTGTGTGACAATGACAAGCTACCCAGCCCCATTCTGGTAGGTCTTGCGTAGCCCTCCTGAGAAAGGAGAGCTCGGGAGCCCCATTCTGGTAGGCCTTGTGTAGCCCTCCTGAGGAAGGAGAGCTCGGGAGCCCAAGGGTTCTCCTCCACATCTATCTCCAAATGGAGAGATCATTACTCCTGGCTCTGGCTGCGAGGCTTTGTCAATATTACATCAAAGAATCAAATCGGACTCAGGTACTGCAGAGTTATAAGGCAAATACCACAGGAAAAGGTACTCTTGTCCATGGCACTTGTTTCAGGAAATCCCACACACACCTGCTCAGGTCTGTCAAAATAGGCTTTGTGTGTATGAATGTCTGAGAGTCCACCTCATCCTTATATTCTCTTTTCATCTCCTTCCTTAAATTCTGCATTAGTTTCAAGTATCCTTCAGCTACGTTGACTCAATCATACAACTCAAAATTGCGTCCCATGGATTTGACTTGCATGTCAAGTGCTTAAGCGTAAAGACTCATCCTATGGCCAGCATCAACACTTTCACCCAAATGGCAACTGTCAAGTGAAAGCCACTGACTTCAGCCTATGTTATCTTAAGTGGTGCATTAAGTTGAAAGTGTTGGCATTCACTGAGTGTCCAGTATCTCCCCTAGCACTATGGTAGATACAAGCAATTTTATTAGACATTAAAAGAATTTATCATGCTATCTACTACCCTGGTCTTCACATCATTTACCAGAAATTTAGGGGTAGGCATAGGTGTGATTATCATCATCCATACTTCACACACACGCAGAACAGAGACCAAGAGCGTCAGCAGAGTATGTATGTGCCCCAGGTCACACAGAAGATAGGCTGGACACTAGATTTTAGAGCTATTGGGCTATGTGACTCCAACCCCTATTATCTCCCCACGCTGCAAGCAGAGGCCCTGGAGATACGGCCACAAGAAAGGAACACTGTTTACAATGGAATGTAATCAGAGAAGGAGGCGAGAGATTGGGGCGTGATTTTAAAAGAGGGAAGGAAATAGAAGAAGTAGGAATGGGGTATGTATATACTTGCTCAAAAGGGAATAAACTAATGGGGAATGAGTATGGCTCAAGGATTTACAGACCTGTGGGAAAGAGTGTCTACCTCTATTAAGGACTAATGAAGAAGGAATGGAGGAGGACAGGGTGATTCCACAAAGGCCTTGAAGCAGAGAAGTTTGATGAAAAAGCATATATTCCCTGAAAAGGAAAATATGATTATTATAATATGTTTTGAAGTGTTTCAGTGCACAAATGTAGAAGGGATTGTTGGGTAGAAAGGTATTTAGAGAAATGGAAAAAAAAATTCCACATTTAGTCCCTCCACCTGTAGCCCCATGCCTCCACATACCCTGTGGAGACGAGCTGCCATGTGTCTTTCTTTCCTTTTCTTCCTGTAGGATATGCTTGCTTTTATTAATGAAAAAGGGCCATTCACAAAAGGCATCTTCAGGCCGGAGACCAATAGGAAATCCTTCATTGCCCTAAAGGAGAAGCTCAATTCTGGGGACAAAGTGAACTGGGATGGTGAATCTGTCCTTGTGGCAGCGGCGGTCTTAAAGGTAGGAGAGTTCTAGCAGTGTCCACACACAGCCTACCTCTGAAGCTGTATGATTGCTATCCTCCATCACGATGGCCTAGGAGCCATCAAAGACACAATAGGTTAAGCATGTGCAAAACTGTAAACACAAAGGCAAATTTTCGGGAAGGTACTTTGATCGTGGAAAGCCCTGAGTCTTATATATCTTAATTTTTCTCCTATGTCACACATGGCCTTCCCCATCATCACTCCTCAATGCTCTATGCAAAATAATCATGATAATACCAACAATATGATAAATTTCAAACTCCACACGTATACAAAGTGTTTACCAAAACAAGCATCCTAGTTTGATGACTTTCAGCCCGTATTCCTAAGGAGGGAAAGTTTCCAAATGAAGATTTATACTAATCTTCGGAGATGGTTGTATTACTTTGCCGTACTATGCAAATATTTGCTTTACAAAGCATCAAAAAGTGCTGACTGCGGTCACCAAAATCTGCTTCCTTCATCATCGTTCCTTCCCAATACCCCATGCCTTTTACTGTCAAGAATCGTGTAGTGACTCCAGCATGTGGGCCTCTTTTCACCTTTAGCACCTTTGGCTTAATCTGTTAAAACTTGATTTGTTTAGCCCACCGCCACGGTCACAGTCCCACGAGAATCAGCTCCCACCACATGCCTCCCCTGGTAAATATGACTTAAAAAGTGGGTGCAGCAGCTACAGTTAGTTTGGAAATTGGGACGTTCAATGAGTTTATACAAAGAACAGATGAATTGTGAAGGGACACAGCTAAATTACAAGTATCAGTTACATGTCTATAAGGAGAATAAGAGAACCGAGAAAGGATTTCATCAGTCCATCTTAGAGCTTGTTACCAGCCCTAAACAAAGACTTGTTAATGTATTAATGACTGCAAACAGGATATGAAAATTATCACAGAATGTCAGTTACATTTGGTCTTTCCATGTCCTCCATGACAGTGTATGATAAACAGCAACAGTTAGAAACGACGTAGAGTTGACCACTGCCCCCACCGGGACCTCAGTAATATACCCTGGGTATGTGACTAGCAAGGCTGCTGCCGCTCTCTGCTAGGTGCACACATGGAACTGCTTTGATTTTCTAGCAAGAGTCAGCAGGCTCTTGCCTAATCCTCTGTTCTAAGCCCAAACTAGCCAGAGGGTGGCACTCATAGGTACAGTTCTTAGACATTCCTCAGGTTTCCTCTTCCTAAAGTTGACTGATGCTGGTGGAGAATCAGACTTTGCAACCTTGGCCTTGATAGTACCATGTGAAACCAACTGGAGACATTGGCCTCATCCAGAAAGGACTGTGTCCTCAGGACCACACCCAGATTGCCATTAAGCTGTCTTAAAGCAGAGGTGCAACAACAAATACCCTTGGCACAGCCAGCTCAAGACACGTTCTGGCTTCAGCACAGGCGACCACCGGTGGACTGTGAGGCACAGCGTCCAGGAGAGTGAGGGGAGACACACACAGGACACAGCTGCAGCTTGGGGCACGAGGCTAGTGGCCTCCGGCTCCCTGCTGCACTCCCAGAGCCAGGCAGGGCTGTCGTGCTTCCTCCCTCCAAATATACTGGGCTGTTCCATAGCAAACACACTGAGACTCTGTCCCGGGTGGGTCCTGTGTGCCAGTGACTTAGCAGAGGGCTGACAGGACTGGGACTTTCCCTTCTCCTTCACTGCTCTACCACCAGCACTCTTTAAAAGAGTACCTGGCACAAAGAGAGGCTCAGTCTGTATTAGGAGGAGGGAACAGTTACTGGATTATAATTATGATGGTTGCCTGCACACATTTTCTGACTGAGCTAAAACTAAGAGAAGTTCTGGGCTATGTAGTGCGCCCAGTGGAAGCGAGGCATGCCTGTGAAGCTGGAAAGGCCACCAGGCTTGGGCAAAACGTTAAAGCTTCATAACTGTTAATAGGCTCACTTGCATAATGTAACACTTGTTGATCAGCCTTCTCTAGTGACAGATTTACAGGCCTCCACTTAGGAAGCTTACATTTGCCTGTCACGAACCCAGAGGCCTGGAATTGTCATGTATCTAAATTTTAAGACTCTGCTTTTTAGGGGGAGGATATATATGTTCCATTCAGGGATGGGAAAGGGTAACTGGTAGTTAGGCATTGAGTATCTGGCTGTATTCCCAAGTTCGGCAGCTTGTAAGTCTGCAGAACTGGACTTTTTATAGGGTTCTAGGAATGAAGCTATTAAAAGAGTAGTCTTCTCCCAAGGGGTACACATGTGTCACGTCACAAGGCCCAGTCCTCTCTTATTTGTGCCATAGCACTTGCACGTGTGTTTTGCTTAAAAACTTGGTAGAATTCAGAGCAAGCACTGTGTCAAACAAGCAAGGTGGGTACATGTATTTTCTTCTCAAGAAGCTGAATTGTTTTATCACCAGACCTAGTCAGTTTGTGCTAGCTGGCTAACAACGTACACAAAAAGTCACTTCCAGAGGCTTCACTGCCAATGGAGCCCAGACTCTGCTTTTATGCTCCTAAGACGTGGAGAAAATCCAAGCTCCTGCTGTTGGGTGTGCAAGTCCGTGGAGAGTCAGAGCCGAGCTTGCTTGTGTCACAGTTTGGGTGGTTGTGAAGGTAGAAGGCACTGAACTGAAGTTTGTCACTCTAGGTTTTCTCTGCAATTTCTCCAATACGTATTGGCTGCAATAACAATATTCTTCATTTTTGTAAGGAGTTTCTTCGAAATATTCCAGGAAGTGCATTTTCATCCAGTCTCTTTGATAAATGGCTTGCTGTTCCTAGGCAACGGGAGAGCGAGGATGAGAAAATCACTGCCACCCGGAGGTAACAATGCAACAATTAATTACTCTAATCTGCTCACAATGAGAATTAAAACCCACATACTTTTAAGAATATGAGCCAATCATGTACAGCTTTGACCGCTAAAACACCTACCAAAGCCAAAGGCTTTTCATTTGATCACACCCAGGAGGCCATGGTAAAAACACATGCACATCTAAACTGCCCTCATGGAACTCTTTTTTTCCCTTGATTATGCATACGGACTCGTTGACCATTTTACAACTTCTGATAGGAAATGAGGCCCACTGGTCTACGAGAGATGCTAGTGGACCACTGTGCCAGCAGTATGACCTACTTTGGCCAAGCACTTACCTAACCAGAGAAGTTCTTACCTGGTTCAGCAATTGAATTGAGTCCAACATTTCTCTATGCATTCACACCTGGAGCTCTGCTAGAGTGGGTTGTGTACTTGATGGACAAAGTACTCTGTTCCTTGTTTCTTCTATGTTTCCCACTTCCTCGGCCAAATGACTTCCCTCACTGAAAAGTGCATTTTTCTTTCTTTAGGCTTTTAGACCAGCTGCCCAGAGCCAATGCTGTTCTCTTGCAATATCTTTTTGGAGTTCTACACAACATCGAGCAGCACTCGCAGTACAACCAGATGACAGCTTTTGATTTATCAATGTATATAGCCCCGAGCCTCCTTTATCTGCCTGGTACTAGCAACGCAGATATAGCAAACAACATGAAGAAAAAGGTAAGGAGATCTCTTATTTTTATGATGTGAGGGGCAGAGTCCCCACCTTGATTCTGAAACGGGTGGTACTTACTCGGAGACGCCAGTTTTAAAAAGTGCAAGCTTGACTATACAGCCCTGGAGTGGTGGGCGTTTTTCATACTCTGGTGGGGTACGGGGCAGTGAGCTGTACAGGGGACTGAGAGCAGCCGAGTCACTTCTCTCTCTCCATCCCAGAGAGTCAGTGCTAGACTGACTAAACAACAGAGAGACAAGACTGGTGTGATGTGAGTCCTGGGCTTTGGAGTTTTGACAAGCCCACTTTCCGCTCTCGGCCTGCTCGCTGAGGATTTGTAACCTTGGGCACGCGTTGCAGGTGGCAGTTTCCTCATCGTACAATGGCTGTAACACCCAGGACCTCTCTGGTCATTAGTGGCCCATCCTACACGGGTTGGGCAGTAAGGTCCCACACACATTGGCCTTCCTCTGTCAGCAGTGGCTCATGCCCAAGAATGCTTGGCTGCCCTTACAGTTGTGTACATGATGAGGAAGGTAGTAAAAGACCCCGGAGCGTCCTAATGGAGCCACAACATGCTTCACGAGGTCACAGCTCTGCCCCAGCTGGGCCACAGAGCCCGCATGAGGCGCACCAGTGCATGAGGAGGGACTGCCCTCAGACAGGCCGACTTGGTGTCTCTCCAGCTGCTTCCTTCCGTCAAAGAGAAACCACAGAGATCTCTGCTTCTTCTTCACTTAATAAGTGAATTTCACAAATTTTTGTCTATTGGATGCTTCATAAATTTTAATAAGGTGTTTTACATCACTTGCACATCAATAGACCTGGAAAGATCTTCATAAGAAATAAAGCTTAGTAAGAGACTATATATATACATCTCCACCTCAAGCATCCTGTGTGGCTTCCTTGCAATTTAATCTATCTTTAAAGATGTAAGCATTGATATAAAAATGTGAGCTATTAAGCTAGGGCAGAAATTATAACTTTTGTTCACACATTGAAAGTTTTTTAACATCGGTGCCAAAGTAGTCTTAAAAGTACCATTTATTTCTTAAAGAAAACTGGGTTATGCTTGGTTCTTTTGAATCAACTATTTATTTTTTCTCAGAATTTTTGTACATTTTTTGCTAGACTCAAGATTCACATGTGAGTTGGGATTTCTAAGGATGCCATGTGAGGAACAGCACCCTGTTTTGCCCTTTTGTGTTACAGATTTGTCTGGTACAATTTCTCATCGAAAACTGCCTCAAGATATTTGGAGAAGACGTCACTTCCCTCCTAGGGGAGAGCTCAGTGAATGGTGGTACCAGTGAGGCTACAGGTACTGTGAATAAATAATTCAGTTGGCTTTGGTGAGAAACAAAGCGAGCGGGGTTGCCAGGGTTCATGGGAGATGCTCAGACAGCGCTGTTCTGAAGCCTGCAGCACTTCCCAAGGACGATGATTTCCACCTGCTCCT
>JAVSCE010004504.1:0-35610 GCA_032199065.1 Smutsia gigantea
CGATGCATCAGCGCTAAGGGCTCCTGCCCAGGTGAGAGGCTGCCCGCTCTGCTCCAGCTGGGCCTTATGACACCTCGCTTGTCTGACCTGTCTTTTCCTTCGTTGTCTGCTGTTTGATACGTTAACAACTACTCCTACGGCCAACGTGCCCGCCTGAGCCTTGCCTCAGCTTTTACCACAGACCTCTCTGTGTGGTTCTCAAGGGCTTTTAAAATGAAAACAGTGTTTCCAGAATGGGTGGCCACAAGTCTAGAGCTGCTGCGAAAGAGTTGCTCCCAGTTGCTGTGCTCATTTTCAAAAAAGAAGACCCGCAGCATCCTTTCGAGACGTGATGCCGAATCCTGCTTTTGACAGTTGGTTAACGTTGACTGTCTTTCAAAGCCAAACGTTCACGTGACCCCCTTTGCTAGGCATCCCTGCCCATCCTAGGCTATTGTGAGCAGCCGTCTGGCACAGTGGTTAAGAGGCCAGCTTCTAATCCCAGCTCCAACACTTACTATCCGTGTGACTTTGGGAAAGTTGTTTAATCTCTCTACCCATTTTCTCATGTATAAAATGCGGATGGGGACAGACCTACCTGTGGGTTGAAATGAAGACCAAATGAATCAAAATGTTTAATTCACTGCTACAAGGAGGCATTTTGCATTAGGCATGGCCATTATTTTGAGTTCAGGCAGCCCCTTTGGCCACATGAAGCGTTTGTAGATGACTAGACACTGTCCAGTTCACTGGCTGCATTTTCTAGATGAAGGAGCTGAGGCGCAGAGAGGTAAAGTGAGGGGCCCAGATTCAGTTGGCTGATGTATCACACAGATGGAAGGGGGCAAGTCCCAGCCTCGAACCCCCTCTTCACCTCTAAGCCAGGACAGACATCTGCTCTTTCACATCAGTGTTTCACTACTTGTGATTGGTTTCGCTGTTCTGATGGTCACATCCCTAAAGCCAGAACTGTGCCTTTTATCCCTTTGTGTCCCCTTTGGGGCCCAGGGCAGCACTACAGACCAGAAGCTGGCTTTCAGTCACCAGCTGCTGCATCATTTAAGTGGGGCACACCAACCGGAACTGCTGCTCGGGTGGGGAGGGCTGGCGTTGTCTGGAGCGCAACTGCAGGAACAATTCTTAGATCTTCTTTTAGTAATTTTAAGCCATTTCTAATCATTTTAACTGTGAGCAATGGAAGGGGTAGGCCTATAAAGTGGAGGTAATTAAGCAGAAGCTGGATATACATTTAGCAGAGATAACAGGGAAAGGAGGCTAGAATAGAGGAGCTCCATAACCTCTAGTCTGGTGGTTCTCAAACGTGAACATGCATCCGGACCACCTTGTTAGAACAGACTGCTGGGCTTCCTCCCTGAGTTTCTGATTCAGAAGCTGGGGGTCAAGGGCAAGACCTTTGCTTTCTAGCACATTCCCAAGGGGTGCTATTGGTCCAGGACCACACTGTGAGCACTATTACTCTGATCTCTCAAATCTGAGAGTGTGTAATTCCAAATACTGTTTGAGAGTACAACGTGGTCTTGTTGTCTGTGGTGTTCTCAGCACTTAGCACAATGCCCGATCCCTACTGGGTATAGTAGGCCGAAGATGTCCCCAGAAGGATATAGGTCCTAATCTATGCAATCTGAAAATGTGACGTTATTTGGAAAAGAGATCTTTGCAGATGTGATTAAGTTAAGGATCCTGAGATGAGATTATCCTGGATTATCCAGGTGGGCCCTAAATCCTATATAACAAATATCCTTTAAGGAGAGAGGCAGGGGAGATCACACACACACACACACGAGTAAAGATAGAGGTAGAGATTGGAGTGATGTGGCCACAAGCCCAGGAATGTTAGCAGCCACTAAAACTAGAAGAGGCAAGGAATCCATTTTTCTCTAAAGCCCTGGAGGGAGTCTGGCCCTCAGATACCTTCGTTTCAGCCCAGTGAAATGAATTTTGGACTTCTGGCTTCTAGACCTATGAGAGAATACATTTCTATTGTTTTCAACCACCAAGTTTGTGGTAATTGGTTCCAGTGGCCATAGGAAATGAGTATAGTAGGTATTCAGTAAACATGAATGTAATGAATAGGGGAGCTAGATGCAGGTATTATGTCCACTTAACAGATACATAACCTGAGACGCTGCATCTGGTGTATTGCACATGTTCCCTGGGAGGGGTCTGGGCCCAATACCCACCTCAGTGTTCTTTCCACCAGCCAGTCATTTTCTCTCCCAGCTGCACGGTAGAACAGTTGAACTGGAATCCCTAGCCCTGGGCCTATGCTTTATTATTTTTAGAAAAGTTCTTCGTGATTCCAATGGGTTGAAAACTGTCTATACTAGGTTCTGCATAGAAGCTGGTCCTTCTCATAGCCTCATGATGACTATTAAGAGCTTAAATGTGTGATTTTTATCAAACTTACCCCCACAGCAGCCCTCTGAGGCAGGCAGGTGGGTGCTGTCCTCTTTTTCCGGGTAGGTAATGGGGCCCACAAGAAATTAGATGGCTTGGAGCGGCTGATCCTTGGCCCAGAGTCTGACTGTGTGCGGCCCCAGGCCCATGATAGAGTGCTTGCCAGCATGCGGGACACCCCCTGGAGATAACTAGGTCTGCTGGGCCATTTTGCTTGTGTGACTCTCAGGGCAGCTTGCTCTCATTTTTTTCACCTTCCATCCGAGAAGTAGTCGAGCACACATTTCAGTGACTCTGGGTCTGTGGTTAGAAGGTGTATCTGCACTGTCCCTCCCCCTCCCTGCTCTGGATGGACACAGGACCATAACTTCATAAATGTGACCACAGAGGGTTAGGTGAAGGCACAGCTCAAGGAGGCAGGAGTGGGTGTTTTTTAGACACCCCAGCGGGGGCCAGAAGTCTGTTTGCTCTGTCCACTCGGCCCAGCTGCTCACTCCTCTGATTTGCTGTGCCAATCAGGTATTACCTAGTGATTTTTATGGAGTTAAATCTAAAGGAAATTTGAGGAGCGGATCATTTCCTCTATTTTAATTAGAGTTCTGAGACTGTTTGCCTCAGACGCAACCGCACCGCTGCGCATCTGTGGCAGACGGGCTGCTAGGACCTCAGTAAGGTGCCGTGAATTTTAAACATCTGGAGAAGGTAATTTGGAGAGCTGGGTCAGGATTGTCACGGCCACCTGAAATGTGCAGGCCCACATACACACACATGCACACACCTGCGCACACACACACACGGTATAGCTCATACAGATGTCTGAACAGTCCCTGGAGGACACACATTTTCTGTTGTAATAAAGGAAAACACAGTCCTCAGCTGTAACCTAGGAGACATGGGATCCCACCAGAATTGGAATCTTTAAGCACATCTTGGCTGCCTGCAGGACCAGCCTAGGAGGCCCTTTCCTAGCATGGACTTCATGTTGTCCTGTAGTTCCCAGCGGCAGCCGCAGCCGACGAGACAGCTGCCTGCAGTTTGCTCACACATAAATCCCTGGGGAGAAATCAGAGCTAAGTGGTTGTTACAAAGGGGCGAAGGGTTTGACTCCCATGGCTAGTCACAGGAACATTCCTGGCTCTTCCGCATGGTACTTCACATCCCGAGACACCTTTCTGCCCCTAATCCCCGTGCATGTTCTGAAATCACGGGGCTGGAAGGGGACTCGGGGGGCCGCCTACCTGTTCCCCCGCTGTCTGTCAGCTCTTCCTCTGTGCTGGCCTGGCTGGGAGAGCTGTCTGTCCAGTCACCCCCTGGGAGGGGCATAAATATTGTTATCTCCATTTAATAACGTGGTGTCGGAACAAGGCAGAGTGCATTTGTTCCACGGCAAGTGACAGCGGTTTTAAGCCTAGGGACTTGGAGGTGATTTAAACCCCCTCATCTGGATTTGTTTAACACACTTCAGTTTTATTACTCGGTTTTCATACAGGAAGTTAATGTACAGTATGGGAGAATATATTCATAAATGACGTATCCGATAAGGGGTTGACATCCAAAATATATATAAAGAACTCATGCACCTCAACAACAAAGAGCAAAATCCAATAAATTAAGAAACAAGATACATAATAGACATTTTCCAAAGAAGAAATTCAGATACAAATAGGCACATAGAAAGTGATAAAGTTCAACATCATAAACTGAGAAACAAAAGATTAAAACCACAATGAGATACCACCTCACACCAGTGAGGATGGCCAACATCCAAAACACAAACAACAACAAATGTTGGTGAGGATGTGGAAAAAATGTGTGAGGATGGCCAACATCCAAAACACAAACAACAACAAATGTTGGTGAGGATGTGGAGAAAAGGGAACCCTCCTACACTGCTGGTGGGACTGCAAATTAGTTCAACCATTGTGGAAAGCAGTATGGAGGTTCCTTAAAAAACTCAAAATAGAAATACCATTTGACCCAGGAATTCCACTCCTAGGAATTTACCCTAAGAATGCAGCAGCCCAGTTTGAAAAAGACAGATGCACCCCTATGTTTATCGCAGCACTATTTACAATAGCCAAGAAATGGAAGCAAACTAAGTGTCCATCAGTAGATGAATGGATAAAGAAGATGTGGTACATATACACAATGGAATATTATACAGCCATAAGAAGAAAACAAATCCTACCATTTGCAACAACATGGATGGAGCTAGAGGGTATTATGCTCAGTGAAATAAGCCAAGCTGAAAAAGACAAGTGCCAAATGATTTCACGTATATGTGGAGTATAAGAACAAAGGAAAAAACTGAAAGAACAAAACAGCAGGAGACTCACAGAACCCAAGAACGGACTAATAGTTACCAAAGGGAAAGGGACTGGGGAGGATGGGTGGGAAGGGAGGGGCAAGGGGGAAAAAGGGACATTACGATTAGCAGATGTAATGTTAGGGGGGCACGGGGAGGGCTGTACAACCCAGAGAGGACAAGTAGTGACTCTATGGCATCTCACTACCCTGAGAGACAGTGACTGTAATGGGGTTGAGGGGGGCACCTGATGAAGGGGATAGTGTAATCACCATAATATTACTCATTTAATTGTAGATTAATGATATCAAAATAAACTTAAAAAATAAATAAATAAATAAAAATAATAAAGTTTTGTTTATTGTCCATCTCCTCCCCTGGGAGGTAAGATCCAAAAGAGCAAGGATCTTTTTTTGAGTCATTCACTGCTATCTCTCCAGTGCCTAGAAACGAGCCTGGCACATAATAGGCAATTAATTAACATGTGGTGTATGAATTAATGATCAAATAGTCCCTGTTCTTTGACAACTTATTCTGTACCAGGTCCTGTGCTATACCTTTATGTCTATCATCACACTTTTTTGTCACTACAGCCAGAGGAGGGAGGTGCTATTATTTATTCCCATTTTAGAGCAAAGGAAACAGAAATTCTAAGAAGTTCAGATACCTGCCCAAGGTTATGCAGGTAGTAAGTAGTGGAGGCAGGACTTGAACTCATGGCTTTCTGATTCCAAAGACCAAACTTTTAAGTATTATACTGTGCTAATTTGACTCACTAGAGATGCTGCAGGAACGTGTCTTCAGCAGGAACTGGTTGCAAATCTGGTTTCACTCTGGCACTGAATAGTAGTGAGTAAGTGGTACAATCTCCAGACAACAGTGTTTTCTGGGCAGGGGGTGGCTAATTGCAGTCTAAGGGCTGAAAAGGAATTCTATTCTATCCCAGTCCCCAAATCCAGGACTCTTCAAGAAATCTACCACAATACCAGACAAGCTCATATTCTTTGAGATTTCTTTTTTTTTAATAACATACCCTACCAGCCTATTGAAAGGGCCAAGGTCAGATCAAAGGGTGTTTTGGGTGGTGAGAGTTTTTATCTGGGTGACTTTTATTTTACCCTTCTTATTTTTCTACAGTGAATATGTATATTAATAATGGTGTCGATCGAGCTGCTCTAACAAAGAGACTGCAAATTGCATTAGCCTATCTAAGTTCAGAATTTCTTTCACATAACAGTCCAGCGCAGGAAGTTGGGCTCTGTTCCATGAGGTCACCCAGGTTTTCTGCTGGCTCTGCAGGGCTGCCTTCCTCAGGAGATGTCGGTCTTTCTCAGGTCTCAATACCTGCTCCAGTGGGCCTCACCCTCATGGCTGCAAGTAGCTCCTCAGCACCACCTGCAGGAGAAGAGGGGAAAGCCTAGGGAGGGTACAAGCTGCTGCTTCTTCAAGGAGGTGCCCACACCTCACTAAGAAACCTGGTTATCTGGCTACAGCTAGCTGCAAGGGAGGCAGGAAGCCCAGCCTCATCTGCACAGCCCTGTGCCCTACCAGCACTCAGCCACAGAGAGAACTCCATTCTTAAGAGGAGAAAAGGAAGATGGATGTTAGGGGACAATAACAGTTTCTGCTATAACATGTATTTATTTTTCATCCCCCAAGAAATATGACTTTGAGAAAGCTTTTTTGAGGTGAATATACATGGAAATTAACTCTGTGTGTGTGCACAGTTCCATGAGTTTGAGCACTCCTATGGATTCATGTAACAGAATAGAGAACAGTTCCATTACTTAAACTCTCTTGCACTGTCCCTTGTCACATCCTCTTCACTGCTCTTAACCCTTAACAAACACTTGTTTGTTTTCTATCAGTATACATTTTCTTTTTGAGAATCTTGTATAAATGGAGTCAGACAGCTTGTACTCTTTCCAGGCTGGCTCCTTTTGCTCAGGATAATGCCTTTGAGGTTCATTTATTGTCCATCCCATGTGTACTGATAATTTCTTCCTTTTTAATGCATGGTAGTACCATTTTGTTTATTCATTCCCCCATTGGTGGGCCTTTAGATTGTTTCCAGTTTTAGAGAATTAGGACTAGAACAGCCTTCAACATTTGTGAACAGCTTTTTGAGTGAACATAAGTTTTCATTTCTCCAGGGTAAATATCTAGAAATGGGATTGCTGAATTACATGATATGTATCTATTTATTTTTATAAGACACTGCAAACTGTTCCAGAGTGTACCAATTTACATTTCAATTGGCAATGCACAAGCGTTCCCTATTGCTGAATCCTCACCAAGACCTGGTATTGTTAGTATTTTTTATTTCAGCCATTTTTAAGAGGTGTAGAATGACACTCATGGTAGTTTTAATTTGCATTTCTCTGTTTCCCCACCTGGGAGAGCTTCCACCAGCTAGCTCCCAGGAATACAAGCTCCCAGACTGATACAAACTGAATCACTTCCTTTCTATCTTCCTCTACCCTCTTTTTTTTCACCCTTACCCTCCTATCAGAGGAAAAAGATGAAAGCACAATACTTCTTTCTTAGAAAATCTTCAACCCTGCCTTAATATTGTTTTCACGTCCTCATTTGGTATTTTGGAGAGAAGCTTGGAAGAAATTAACGACTTGGTTATCTGTTATTATTTCTTCCAGAGAGCTATCAGACCAATTAAGCCCATTTCCCATAGTGAGGAAGAGTTTCAGGGATTGTCTTCCTGTTATAGATCAAGAAGTTGTGCTCCTTTAAAGTAGGTATCATTGATGAAACGCCTACAATATACCTGGCTGGCATGGATATTATCTTTATTATTAATATTATCAGTGGGGATTCTTATTTTCGTTTCACAGGTAAGAACAATGAGGATAAGAGATGTTCAGTTCAAGAATGTTTGATGTTTCTTGCTGGCTGTCTGACCGTGAGAAAGTTACTTAATTAGTAATTAAGTCTCAGTTTCTTCATTTGTAAAATGTGGATAACGATAATATAACTTAACTCATAGAGTTGGTGAAGATTAAATGTATCTGGTACATAGTAAGCATTCTATAAATTTTCATCATTGTTGCTGTTATTATTATACCATACACTATTTGAAACTTTTCTTTAAGAAAGCATATACTGAATTTGTGCTAAGACCCTAAAATTCGTAATTATTGAATATTTAAAATATAAGACAATTTGTGTTCAATCAGGAAAATTTGGGCTAACCAGAACTGCACAAATTAATCCCTAATTTAACTGGTACTTTTTGCTGCATTCAGATCAGGGTAATAAGAAACAACTGGGCATACTTAGAATCAGAGCCTTCACACTGTGTGGAGAAGCCGACTTCTCTCCACCTGCCTACATTTCCTGGGCAGACCCCGGCCAGTCAGAGCCTTCAGCAGCCCAGAGAGCCTTCCTCGGGTTTGTTAGGTCTACCAAGGAAGGCATATGGGCTAACGTAGGGTGCAAGGCTGGATTTCTGTTCCCATTTCTCCCCTCTCTTCTTCTGCAATGGTGCCCTGCTCTGCTTCTCAATAGACTGGCTGGTGCGTACTCCCTCACTGCCCAACGCGGCCCCGTGACTTGCTTCAGCCAATAAGATGTGAGCAAATGTGGTGCCCGCAGAGGCTTTAATACTTGGGTGGGTGGCTTTGCTTGGATGCTCTGCGTCTGCCCTCCGCCGTCTGCCGTGAGAAGACCGTGGCTTGGGTAGCTGCCGATAATGCAGCGAGACCTGTGGAGTAGTCATGAACTCACCCTGTGGCTTGGAGTCAAGTCCGACCGATCCCAGCAGAGCCACAGAGAGCCTGGGTTCCACGAGCAAGGAAACGAAACATTTCTTGTTATAAGCCACTAAGATCTTGAGGTTGTTATGCAGCAAAAACGGACACACACTTTGGTGAATTTTCAACAATAAAAATTAAAATGGTTTGTGTGTGGTGATGTAAGGGAGTGGGTAGCTCACATACAGCTTACTAGGATTTCCATTTAACCAGGTAGAGGGTACCGAGTTCCTCCAAAGCACTCAGCTGAAAGACATGTCAGATTTCTTTATGTCTTGTAAATTCACTAACTCTGCTTTAGGGGTGGCGGGAAATCCCGGCTCTGTCATGTTTTGCAGGGCCAACCCGCCTTGGGCTGCTTGGAAACGCTGGTGCTTACAATGCCCAGAAAGTTGGGGAAAGGCTTATGATGGCTACTCCTGAAGTATGTTGTCCGAAGCAGTGGGGAGCAACCCAGTGTTGCCACTCCGCGTCCTCCCTTTGTGCCGAGCGTGGCCGGGCGTCCCTGCTGAGGCGCTTCTCAAACTACCATGCCCACAGTCCTCCGCGATCTTGTTATGTGGACATTTTGGCCCTAGAGTCCAGCCTCCCAGGCCCTCCAAGAAGCCATCCTTGCTCACACACCCTCTCAATAACGGGGCTCAGATCTTCTCCAGCACGTGGACTGCCTTCCCTCCTTCTTCGCTAAAGGGCTGATCTAATCGCACTGCACAAGGTTGAGCCCCCAGCATCGGCTCGCTGTCCCTCATCCTCTGGAAACTTCCTTTCTCAGATAAAGACCTCACGGCTCTGAGCCGAGGGTTTAGAAATATAAGGCCAGACCCATCTTTCCTTTGCAAGGGCATTACAGACCTCCAGGACTCAAGGACTCACCTGTTTTTCCAGAAAAGGAGGCAAAGGGAAAAATAACCCAACTGGGCCTGACAGGTAGTAAGAACAAGACCGAATTAATATCTTAGTAAACCATCCAGCCACAACTGAAACAGCCCATCCCTGACTGATAGCAGGGAGATAGGTGTTCAGCTCTTCCTGGGAAGCCCACATGCCTCTGTCAGCTCAGGACACTTGGTCATTTCACTCTCTGGGGCCCTGGAAATCCTGATTTTTTTTCCGCTTTGAAACAACAAGCTTGAAGAGGAAAGCAGGGCTGGCAGTCAAGGTAATTAGCCTCTAAATCACACCTAAGGGCCCAAAGCAGGGCTGTCAGGAACCCAGCCTTCAGGGCAGCCCGCCCAGCCCCTGCTTATGGTCAGACATTCACTCTAATTGGTTGGTTTATTTGTTAAATGCTTAGAATTTAACAGGTTACTTGGAGGATAACTTTATAAGCACATATTTGCAATGCCTGTTCTGAAACGTCTCATTTTTCCCTATAACCTTCCAACAATGATGCTATTAGTTCACCAAGAGCACAAGAACCATGACACTTTTCAAAACTCATACATAAGGTAAAGGATCCTTCTATCAAGTCAATCTCTGGCCGGTTTGCATGGGAATCCCAAGAAGCCAGCAACTTAATTTTACCAAAATGTTAGGAGAATTTGTCCTGGTGGCATGATGGCGCTGCTGGGTTCCTGGCCCACGGTGAGACCAGTGGAGATCTCCGGATGGGGTAGGAGGTGTTGTGGAGATGTCAGCCACTGGATCAGGCTAAGGTAAAGATCTTCAAAGGGCTAGAGTGCCTTTGTCTCTCTTCTGGCTCCTTTCTTTTCTTTTTTCTCCCTCTATTGGCCTCCTTTAGAGGCAGATTTTCAAAGCCCCAGGGCCGCTCTCTGGGGCTCCAGGCAGGGGGAAGTGGACTGAGTGTTGCAAATCACCTGAGCACAAGATGTTCAGGGAAGGCGCCTTTTTAGTCTGGAAAGGGGTGAAAGGTGAGGGTGCAAAGGGGGCGTTGAAGACTATAGGCCCCCAGGGCATTGTGGGAACTCTGTGGGCCTTGTGTAACCCCCAGCCTCAGTTTTCCTATAGAGAATGGCAATAAAAACCTTAAACTCAAAAGGGGCTCTGTGCCTTGGGAATGGGCAGCTGAGAAGAGAGGCATTTTGGGGAGACCGCCTTACCCTCCACGCCCAGGCTGGGGGAGAGGAGGAGGAAGCCAGGGTGCCCAGGGCAAGGTGGAGCAACTGCGGGCCGGTGAGGGGGCTGGAGAAAGAAGGAGAGGATGGCCGGAGGCTGGGCTGGACCTGACTGAGGTTTCTGGGGCTGAGCAGTCGGAAGGCCAGCATCCCGACCCACAGACACTGCCCCCACAAGACGTTTTCTGCGTGGAAACTCACTTTCGGCTAGCGCTCTGCCAACCCACTTGTCTCAAGTTAGTTTAATCAGGACACGTATCAGTATGTTACAGACACGCGGGTGCAGGGCCTAGAAGTTATTCTTCAGTGCGCCTTCAATTTGGGTGAGGAAACAGGCCCACAGCTGGTTCTGCTCCTTCACAAGTACTGAGCTCCGCTGACCCATTCAGGTCACAAGGATACAGAGATGAGTTAGACACGGAGCTGGCCAGAGTGCCCCGGGGTAATGGCCTGGTTCACATGACTTATTCAGGTCACAACCCGGACTGGCTACCTGGGTTAACCCCGAGGGCTTGGCTTCGGTCTCCTGACCCTTCCACACCCTGCACGGCCACTTCTCAGGAGCATTTCTTCCATCACCCTAAGCACACTCTCTGTGTTCTAGCAGGGGAAGAAACAGCCCAGCACTTCTCAAACTCAGTGTGCGTGTGGATTACCTAGAAGGTTGTGAGAATGCAGATCCTGGATTGGCAGCCCCAGAGTCAGGCTGGCATTCTGCGTGGCTAACCAGTTCCGGCGGGGGAGTGGGGCGAAGGCGGGCACCATTGCCGTCATAAACACTCCACACCTTGGTTACCCATGCCTTCACCTCCTGCTATCGACAGATAGAGCTACTGGTTGAAAAGGATTCAGAACCAGTCCGTCCTCAGCAGTGGTGGGGGTGGAGGAGAGCCGAGCCAACGAGCTGGGATTGACTCTCTTGCTTCCCAGGGTGTGGAGGGATGCGTGGAGAGCGCCATAGGTTTGCTGTTCCATCATGAGATGGTCTCTCAGTTCCCTTCCGTGTCAAAGATTATAAGAGTTTATCAACCATTCCAGCCATACCCCAAACAAATACAGCGGGTGAATTACCATGTACTTCTAGCTTCTTAAGAAAGCAGCAGAGCTGACTGCCCGCGTGGTGTGAGCTGAGGAGAAACAAGAACGTTCTCCTTTAACTCCTTCCTTTAACCTCTGTCAACTCAACCTCTTAGGCCAAATTTGGCCCATGGTTGAGTTTCCATTCTCAGTAAAAATTCAGATACGCCAGGATGACAGGATCAAGCCATTATCAGACACTAACAGCACAGAGTGAATGAGCGTATCAGCTCTTCTCCCCAGGTGGAAATCTCAGTCAGCCTCGGCATCAGGTGTTCTGGGGTCTAGTTCTGACTGCTACCAACCACCGCACAACTTTACACAGCTTGCTTGTCTTCCCTGGGCCTCAGTCTCCTCTCCTGTACAGTGAAGCAGTGGAGCAGGTGAGCACCAAGCTCCTCTGGGCTGTGATAGCTCAGTATTTTGTCAGAAGGAGCAAGAAGGGAACTAACATGGGCTTTGGAGGTAGGGGGCGGGCTTGGATCATGTGCGTGCCTGTCGTATCTCCAGGCCTGGAAAATGGGACTTGGAATTCCTCAGTGAGATGATGTATATTAAGCCCTGAGAAGAGGGTGAGGCACTTGGTAAGAGCATAACAGGTGTTAAGACATCATTATTGTCTTGCAGGACCATGGTGAGGGTTCAGTAGGATGATAGGTGAGCAATCCCCGCGCACACCAGGTCCTCGACAAGCAGGAGGCAGGGTGTGCAGTGGGGAGGTCGGCTGCGGACAGGCCTGAGGGAAGAACAGAGGAAGAAGAAAGACACCTGACACCAGCTGCCAGCTTCTGATTTTGCCTCAGGACAGTCCTGCTGTCCATTATTCCCTGCTAGGTCTTTACATTTCTTTTTTTTTTCCAATTGAAATTCACCTCAAGTTAGAGCTACTCAAGCCAGTTATTCAGACAATCAATGCTAAAAATATCTGACTTTCACCAGGAATATCCAGACGATGACGTCCAGCATTTCCATGTTGGCTCCAGGTAAGTGGCTACCTTCACGCTGCCCTGATCACCAAGTGCTAAATGACGCATCTCCAGTTTATTCTCATTCTGTTTTTCTAGAAACAGAACCAGAATTTACTGTAGCTCTGGGTCCCACCCTTCTCTCCCCTCCTCCTCTCCAGCTCTTCCTCCCTCTTCACCTTCCCCCCTCCCTACCCTTCCCCCTTTTGCTGGCAACACAAGGCAAACCCCTACCTTCTCTACAGTTTCCTCATCCCCTTTGAATCTTTGATGGAAGCCCATTAGCGAGAACAAGGAGCCCACTCTCCTATTTTATTCAGTGCACTAATGTTTCCTAGGACTTTGAACAGCTTGAAAGAGTCTCTATTGGACTCGGTTCTACTGCCACACTCTGAGGACCAGGGCTCAGAGGGCACAAGCTGGCTGGATGCACAGCCAACAGGGAGCAGCAGGGCAGAACAATCCAGAGCTCTCGTCACTCCAAGGCCCTTTCTTGGGCCTCTTTGGGGGTTGGTGTGGTGTGCTCATGCCTGCAAGCTGGGGGTGTACTAGGGGTGTATAGCACACACACACACAAGTAGAGGTTGGGGCAAGGGTGCACTTCATGGAATAGCACAGCTGTCTGCAGAGCAACCCCGAGTCCAGAGCAGGAGGTGCATGGGCTGTGCTTCTCTCCTGTTTTCCTCCCATCATGTCCAGCTCAACAACAAGCCTGTTTCCATACACAGATCTCCACCCCTATCTCTGGATACTCCCTGCCCAGCTGTGATAGTTAATTTTATGTGTCAACTTGGCTTGGTCATGTTACTGAGTTTTTGGACAAACAGGAGACTAGATATTGCTGTGAAAGTATTTTTTAGATGAGATTAACTTTCACATCAGTAGATTTTGAGTAAAGCAGATTACCCTCCATAATGTGGTGGGCCTCATCCAATCAGTTGAAGGTCTTAATAGAAAAAAGACTGGGGTCCTTGAGGAAGAGGGAATTTTGTCTACTGACTTCCTTCAGACTTGAATTGCAATATCATCTCTTCCCTCAGTCTCTGGCCAGCTAGTGTGCCCTGCATATTTGGACTGGCCAGCCCCCATAATTGCATGAGCCAATTTCTTGAGATAAATCTCTATCTATCCATCATCTATCTCTACCATCTATCTATATCTACCTATCATTTATCTATCTATATCAATCATCATCTGTATCTATCAGTATCTATCTATACCTATCATTGTCTGTGTCTATCATCTATATCCATCATGTACCATCTTCTATCTGTGTCTATCATCTATTCATCTATTTAAGTCATTTATTGAGAAATAATAGTACAGTATACACACACATCCTATTGGTTCTGTTTCCCTTGAGAACCTGACCAGCACACAATCTGTGGTAGCCACAAAGCCCTGGGGGAACAACCTAGAGACAGGACAAAGGCAAATTGATAGGGATTTTTCTCTTCATCAATTTGAGATGTGATTGGATGCTGGTGCTCACAACTCTGACCCGATTGGGCACAGGGGTGCATCTGTCTTCTTCATAGCACTCTTCTGCATCTACAGGTGGCAGGGTAGGAACTGCACTATCACAGATTCCCAGCTGGGTGTATATGCTGTTTGTCATTTTTTCATACCATGCTTGAAGTCTAAATATGTCTTAAAAGTGAGCTGATTTCTCACTCTTCTCTTCTTCTAGAGGAAACCATCAATATCTCTCCCAGGGGTGTGAAGAACCACTCCAAATCAAAGCAATCTAGGGATTGCTATTTGTCAAATGGCCATTTTCCAGGAGAAGGCCAGAACAGACAGGATCCAAGTCTCCACTGAGAAGTATAAGCAAGCTTGCATGGGTCCTTGTCTCCCCGTCTGTAAAATGGGCACAGTCATGGTTGCTGCCATCATCACCATCACTGTCCTCATGGGAGGACTAGAAATTCACCTGCAGAGAGAGAGCTGACCACAGAAATGTTCTCCTTCCTCCTCATTATTGATCCCTTCTTGCTGTCTTTTCATTGCTTGCTCCTCAAGGGTTGAAAAGAGCTCCCTCAGAACTAAGCTAGGAGACAGCAACTAATATAATACATCAGCTTAGGCTAAGGTGTGAGACAGGCCAGCAGGTTTTAATATGTTCACCGCCATGCCCACTTCACCAGTTCCTGAATAATCCTAGACCCCTTGCAAGGTTTGGAAGGGGCAGAATCAGCAAGATATTGCAGAGGAGACGAAGAGGCCTGATGGGAAACCCTCAGGCACTGTGGCAAGCCTGAAGGCAAGATGGTTTGAAGGCAAGGGGGGCTTTCTGTAGGTCAAGGGCCAAGAGGCTGCTAATCTTGGCTCTGCAGTTAATCTTCTGAGTAAACTTAGATACATCCAAGCCTTGGAGCCTTAGCTTCCTTTATGTGAAATAGAGCTGATGTTACTGCTCCACACACACACACACACACACACACACACACACACACACATCCATGCACGCTCTTTGGCACCAACAATTAAAAAATGTTCTTTTTTCCCCAGTTTTATTGAGATATAATTGATATACATCACTGTATACGTTTAAGGCATACAGCATGATGGTTTGATTTACATAGATTGTGAAATGATTGCCACAAGAGGCTTTGCCAGCATCCATCTTCTTATATAGATACAATAAAAAGAAAGAAGAAAAGAGCAAAAGAAATTTTTTTTCTACTTGCAGTGTTAGCTATAGTCATCATGCTATATATTGATCTCTAGCACTTTTTTATCACATAACTAGAAGGTGGTACTTAATGGCCACCTTCCTCCAATTGCTTCCTCCACCCTCCGCCTCTGGAAACCGTAAGTTTGATCTTTTCTTCTATGAGTTTAGTTTTCTTTCTCTCTTTTTTTTTGTGGATTCCACATATAAGTGAGGTCATTTGTCTTTTTCTGTCTGACTTATTTCACTTAGCATAACGTCCTCAAGATCCGTCCATGTTGTCATGAATGGTAGGATTTCTTCATTTTTATGGTTGAATAATATTTGTATATATATTCATATAGAATAATATGTATGATATGGATATATATCATATATATTGAGGTATATATCAATAATATATATGAATATATATAGTAAATATGAATATATAATATGTATTATATATGAAGATATGTTATACAATAGATTCATATTCATCCATAATATTCATACATATATATATAGAGAGAGAGAGAGAGATGGGTATAGGAGATATGGTATATCTATGGACATCCTTGTAGGTCCATGTCTTGGCTACTGTAAATAATGCTGCTGTGAACATGTGACACCAGCATTTTTCAAAGTGAGGTTTCCAAGATCACTTGCGTCAGGTTCCCTGAGTGTTTGTTAACGCACAGACTCCTGGACCTGATCCTGGGCTTTCCTGAATTAGATTTTCTGGGCCAGGAATCTGCACTTTTAACAAGTGCACTAGATGAGTCCCAGTATGAATGCCACATTTTGGTCCAGTCATTCATGTTTATGTCATTCCACTGAGATGATGAGAAATTCCGTCTAATTCTATCGCTATTAGAATAGTGAGGAATTGTTCACACACAGGCTACCTTTTCTTTTCTTTTTTTTTTTAATTTAAAATATACATACCTTTATTGAGTCTGTGGGGAGAACTTGTATTTTAGATAACTTACTCTTTTGAGCAGAAGAGGGTTGTGGTGGTGTGATTAGGAAATGTCTCCATTTCTCCACCGTTCCTCATGCCCACGGCATTTGTAATGTGATATCACTCCACCTTCCATCAAAAGGTAGAGCGCATTCCCTGCCCCACCTCTGCTCCCGAACCTGCTGCTCTGTGACTGGCTTTGGCCAATCGGATGCAGGGAAAGGGATGTGTGCCTGTTCTCAGCTGACTCCTAGAGGGATCCTGTGCGCTTCTACTCCCTTGCTATCTTGGATCCCTCCCACTGCCCTGTGACAAGCCCAGGCCAGCCTGCTGGAGGGTGAGAGACCACCTGCAGGAGGCAGAGCCTGGCTGGTCAAGTCACAGACATCCTAGAAGTTTACACCACAAAGCAGCCAACGCCTCCCCCTATCCCACGCAAAGGAGGTGCACAGTTAAGATCAGCAGAGCTGCCTACTGGACCCGTAGCTGACCGCAGATGCCCTACTGAGTCCAGGCAAGTGGCCCAGCTCACCTATAGACTCCAGTTTTAAAATACAGGTTTTATGATGATTCAGGTATGCTGAGGCCAGCAGGTCAGGAGATGATTGCCACTAAAAAGATAGTCCGTTATTCTCCCAGATCCCAAGAGAAGGGGGTACACCACACCACGGGGGGTGGGCACCAGGGGCAGCACCAGAGGGAGCTGGAGGGAAAGTGGGCAAGAGGTTTTGCTGTCATCTATGGAAAGGAATGGGTGAAGCATAGAATTGGCAGCTTAAATATTTCCGGCAGTCTCTGGGGCATAATGGCTGTTCCTGGTTTTCTGGTACCTGGTCCTGGGGTGATGAGGGCAGGTGATAGTGGCCTGAAGTGTTTGAGCTCATTAGAGAAGGTGGTGAGGTGTAGGTTTGCATATGGAGGGCAGGGTCCTGGGTCTGTCATTTCCTATCTCTAGGACATGGCTAGCCCTGGGAGGGGCAGTCCCTGCAGGGTCAGCAAGGCCCCTTGATGTCCAAGCATCAGAAGACCAACGAAGAGGTTAATTCAAGTGTGAAGAATAGTGAATAGACTGTTCTAAGCCACTAAATTTCCAGGTAGCTGGTGATGGAGCAGCAGAGGATTCCTGCAATGAAAACACTGACAGTGAAGAGGTTGCTACAAAACATCAATGTTTGGGTTAATATTTTCTCATCTTTCATCCTGAAATTAAATCCCAGCTAGCAGGGAGCCGCGGGGCAGGCTGTGGGGTCCGTTGGCCAAGGGTTACTCATCAATACATCTAATTTACTGAAGACAAGGGTTACTCATCAATACATCTAATCTACTGAAGGCGTTCCCGGCTCCATTGTTCCGGTGAATCCCGGACGGCGCTGTCACGGCTGCTTCCCCAGACTGAGTGCTGCTGTCTTCTCACCTCTTTTCTCCCCCCAGAAAAGTGGAGGTGGTTTAGGCTTAAACATTTGAAAAACCAACCATAAAAACATGCACTTTGCTCTCAGAAACTTGTCTCAGACAACAGTGACTGTCTGGGGAGAGGCCTGTCTACCCGCACATTTCACTCCCATTAGACACATCGGGAACCGCAGGTAGTGCGAAAAACAGCAAACTCAACATGAAAGAAACACTGAGTATTGTAAAGAGGGGGGGGGGGAAAGCTGTTAGGTTTTGCAGTACAAACCACCCCCAGTAAAGTTCAACGGGAGATTTTTGGGCAAAAGAAATACGCAAAAGACAGTGATTTTCAATTGGGGACCTTTCAGGATTTGAAGGTGGGGTGGGAACAGTGTGGGCTTTGTACATTCACAAGAAAGGGTCTTTGTAATAAACGTGTAGGAGTTCTGTCTTAGAGGACTAAATGATACCTGTGTCCCCCTTTCAGGTACCATTTAGAGTTTCCCTATGAGGACCTGAGAGGGGTTTTAAGAATGGAAATATAACTTCATTATATGATACGTGTGGTTTCTGTGAACCAAAGCTCTTGCCTTAATAATATTTCTGAAAGGCACTGAAATCCATTAAAAATCCCTTCTGCAGATTCCTAATTAAGAACATTTTATTTCAGGACAGTAGCTTTAATGGAGCTTAAAGCAAATACCAAACTTGGTCAAAATTAATCAAGTCCTCTAAACACTCTGGACAGATCTCTCTGAAATGGACATGTCCTGAAAGTCGTAAATGCCCTTATAAAAAGGAAAAACTCGGTTTAGCTTCCTATGTAGAAAAAACCTCAATTCTCCATCTCTTCTTGTGTCTCTCTTTCCTGGGAGCCTCCTTTCCTGCTCACACAGAAGACTCACACACTTCCCACACCAAATGTGTGTGGGGTTTCCCCTACACCAAGCAGTTCTCTGTGATATCACCTGGGTGTCCCAAGATGTAACTCAATTCTGAAGCTGTCTCCCCAGAGGCAGTGTCAGATCCTATAGTTAAGGGCTCTCTCCTACTACTGCCCCCTGCTTCAGATGCCAATTGCAAGTAGTAGGTCCCCTGATTACCCACAACTTCTGTCCAATTTGGCTACAAATTGGGGGTTTCCATGACTCCCTCTTCAGCTTTGATTTGCTGGACAGTTTTGATTAGTTTGCTGGAGTGATTCACAGAACTCAGGGAAATACTTACATTTATGAGCTTATTAAAGGGTATGAGGAAGGATACAGATGAACACCCAGATAAAGAGATACACAGGGTGGGATCTAGGAGGGTCGCGAGCACAGGAGCTTCTGTCTCTGTGGAGTCGAGGTGCATCACCCTCCCGGCGTGAATGTGTTCACCCACCAGGAGGCTCTCTGAACCCCCTACTACTGGAGTTTATCCAATAGTTTATCACCACATATGCATGATCAATTATTAATTCCATTTCCAGCCCTTCTCCCCTCTCTGGGGTTGGTGAGTATGAAGCTGAAATTTCCACGCTTCTAATCATGGCATGGTCTTCCTGGTGACCAGCTCCTTTCCAGGAGCCATCAGGAGCCTGCCCAGAGCAGCCTCAGTAGAACAAAAGATGCTCCTATCACTTAAGAATTTATAAGGGCATTAGAGGCTGTGTGCCAAGAACTGGGACAGAGACCAATCTATATTTCCTGCATTTCCCCTGGCCTCTCACCCAGTTCCCAAACAATTCTCTGGGAACAAGAATTCACACATTCCCCAAAGTGTTGAGTTGATGATCGGAGTGGCTTGGGCAGTGAAGAAGATTGTCTCTGTTTTTCCACAGCTCGTTGGGAAGCAACTCTTTGTATCTGCAGAGTTTCACATAATTTTCCAAAGGTTTTAGTTGAAATCCATCCCTTGGGCCACTTCTGAAAACTTGGCAAGAAATGACAGGGGTGGTGTCAGAGGAGGGAAGAGTCATTGCTGGAGCACAGAAGGAAAAGTATCAATGAGCCAACTGTGTTTCCAAGAGGGTGCAAGCAAGGAGGGCACATATTCAGGGCCCGCAATGCCCTTGGGTGTCCACCAGCAGAAATGCCAGGTGCCCAGAGGGTGCAGCTAGCATGCTGAGGGGAGGTGTGGGTAGCGGATGGGCTGAAGGACAGCAAATGCACAATACAGCACTGGGGGCCTCGTGTCAATCAGATGGTCTTAGGGTAGCAGGTTTCTTTGGGGCCTGACTTGGCTGCTGTGTTTGGTGGGGGGGAATCCAATCCCATGGCAATGCTTAGGGACAAAGAAGCTGTCTCCCTTCTTCTTCAGCTCTCGGGGTGACAGTGCCCAGCCCCTCCCTTCCCTGGGCTTGCTCAGTCAGACCCTAGTGCCCACAGTGGAGTTCAAGTGGTCTATCGGGGAGAAGCAATGAATGAGGATTTGGGGATTCATGAAACAAGTGAGTGTGTGAAAGTTGAAAACCCATGGTTGGTCCTTTCCCAGTGACTTGCCCAGAGGTCAAGTCCATAGCATTTTGACCTCCTCCACAGAACTTTCCAGATGGCTTGCCCTCTATGATGAGTTTATTATAAAAGTGGTTTATCGTCTTAAGTCTGCATTGTACAGGTTGCTTCTAATATCTGAGCAAACCTGACTAATAGAGTGAAAAGTTGCAGGTGTCACCTGCGTGTTCTCGTGTTCCCATCAGCCTTCCCTAAGGTTCTTGACAGCCTTGTGCTGGGTGGCATCTGTGGCTATATGGAAAAAACTAGCCTCTTTGGGGTCAGGTTTTCAATGAGTCAATTACAGTTGAAATTAGGAGATGGAAGGGAGTCAGAAGCCTGGCAGCAATAGCAAGGCATGAGATTCATCCATCTCCCAGATATATTGGGTATCAACCATGAGCCAGGCACTATTCTAGGTCTTAAGAATACAGAATCTACATTGGCATGTGAAATTGGATTCCACTTTACATTAGAAATGAGACACCTCAGATAGCTGGTATGACGAGTGAAGATGTTTCTGCAGACCCCGATGACTCCCTGCGGGTGGGCGCAGACGCACAGGGCACCAGGAGCACGGGAAGTGCCATTGTGCTGAAGTGCCCGGAGAAAGACCTTGCCATCTATTTTCAGATCATAAGGACATTTGGTGGGCTGCTCTGACACATTTCCTCTGCTGTGGAAAGAGAGGGGCTCTTTATGGATTTCTGGAGGAGGGACTGTTGTGTGATTCTTTGTGCTTGCCCTACTGAGAAAAATGTTCAAATTTCTTTTTAAGGCGTTGCATGAAGGATCATTCTATTGCAAGCTGTACATATGTATCTATTTAATTTTAACTCCAGCTCTTTACCAAAAAGCAAGTTCATTTACTCAGAGCCTAGACAGAAGGCTTTCCCAGTCCTGACACTTTGCTTATTTGCTACTTAAAGTCTTTGGAAGAAAAGAACAGATTTTTGCATTTTGTTCCCTTTCTTACTTCAGGGAAAAAAAAATTTAAACCCACACAACTGTCCTAATTGGAAGGGATTCTTGATCTATTTCATTGCAGTCTGTTTATTTCTGGTAGGTGTCCAGAACACTTGGCCCCTACCCCTGCCAGCTGCTCTCCAACAATATTCTAACTTAATTCCAGAGCTGTTGGAGCTTCACAGCAGCCCAGAAATCTCCACACAGAGCCCCAAGTGACATGCAGGGGCACAAGCATCCCCACCTGGACCTGTCCTCAGTTTCCCTTTAGGCCCACCCAGGCTGCTCAGCCATGTTGGCATTCCTCTATTTCCTCCTTCCGGCTCACCCAGCTTGTCTCTCTTCACACAAACCTGCTCCACCCTGCTGTCACCACACTCTGCATATAGGCATGGGAACTGGGAAGTTGGGATAATCAAAATCTAATTCTGGAATCAACTAGGGCCCCTAGGCTGGTATGTGAGCCCAGGACAACTCCAGCCTGCATAACGCTGCCCTGGGTCAAGGCCTTGCACAATAAGAAGGTACCTGTGGAGAGCAAAGGAATCAAGACTAGAACAGGCCAAAGGCGGGGCCATAGGGTATGTGCAAAAACCAAGTTTCCTCCACAAGCACATTGTGGCATGGATGAAGTCAGCATCAAGGACAGCCTTAGGGATTGGTGGAGGGTGGAGAAGCCACTGAGATTACATGTAGTCATAGCAGGAATCCTTAATACAATACAATGGAAATGGACCCTGTGGGTGACCTGGACCAGAGGTGTTACACCAGAGGCTGGCAGACATATTCTACTCAGCCCACATAGTTTATGTGAGTATATGTGAATGTGTGTGTGTGAGCAGGTGTTTTCCTCTTGGTTGATACTGAAAGCTTCTAGATCACACACGTGATCTTTACTTTGCTACAGCTCCTGCTACTCCTGGTTGTCCTTACCAACCCTCCTCTTTGCTAGCGTGTATTACCATGCCTGCTGGAACAGCCATGCAGGAGCCGGAGAGAGGACAGAAACTGATGGAGGAAGAATGCACCTCCATTGTGCCTCAGACAGCACCTGCTTAAAGCCTTGGGAAGGAGAGCTTGGGAGCTTAGCATCAATTCCCTCAAACTATCAGATTTGGAAATGAGCATGGTGCTGGTGCTTCCTTCTCCTCATGGAAATCATATATAGCTTCAGGTAGCTTCCTTTGCACTGAAACATAGAGACAGACATGATCTGTTGACTCTAAAACGTGTAAGGGCTGCCAAGAGCAGAAACCTCACAGGAAGTGTCTAGGGGCTGTGGGAGCAGGGCTTGAAAGTATAAGCAAAACATTTCCTGAAGCTAAGGTGCTCACCTGCCCCTTGTCTGAACTGGCTGGGGAAGGAACTGGGGGTCCCAATTCTGGCGGCAGAAGCCCCTGTGCACCTGGTTCGATTTGGAGAAGCTGGGGAGTCAGAGCTCTATAAAGAATCACACAGTGTTTTCATGAAGCAGCCCATCTCTGTGGTAACAGAGAAAGAGAGTTCCTCTGGGATTAAGAATTCTAGAAGGTTATCCTTGCCCCACCCCTGGTTAGAACCTCCTGCAAAGAGCTTTCTCCAGGAAGGTTCAACCCATATGCTCTGTAAGTTTTGAAAAAGGAAATAGAATAGTTTTGATATAAACATATTAGGAAACACAAAGGGCAGTAAATTGTACCAACAGAAGAACATGCACTGGGAAAGCATGACTTGGAAGAGATGAAATTATGATCCCACATTTCTCCATGAATTTGAAACAAAACAAAACCAAAACACCTGAACTTTCAGTTTGGTCTGTAAGGAAAAGCACAATGCACAAATGCAGGAACTCAAATGAAAGATGGCAAGGCAACGGTGATGAGGTGGGACCGGAAGACTCCAGAAAGATGTAGCAACAATAAAGCCATCCTGCCTGTGAAGACAGCACTGGAAGGAGAGAAAAGGAGCAGATACACTGCAGAAAATGCAGAAGGGAAGCAGAGGATAGAAACATGAAATGCAAACTTCCTGAGATAGAGATAAGGAGTTAAAAAGGATTAAAGAGAAAATGAGAGACATAGCAGGAAGTCAAAAGATGGGCAACACATGCAAAATAGGAGCCCCCAGAGAAATCAAAATAACCCATAGTCTAAAATATAATTCAAGACATCTCGTAGAATAAAACAAGACTCAACCCCACTTACTGAGTGCTGACACTGCTTACTAGGACGGTCACCACCTCACACATAGGGTAGTCGAGTCACTGGACTTACAGAAAGTGCCCCTTGGGCAGTAAGTCATGAAAAATTCAGTCCCTGACCAAGAGCAAAAATATCAGATTGAACTCAGATTTTGCCAAAACAGCATTTAAACTTAGAAGAGAAGAGAGAAACATTTAGAAGACATTTAAAGAAAGTGCCAACCAAGAATTTAGTATCACCCAAGCTTTTCAACAATTATAAAGCAAACCATTTAAACATGCAAGAATTCAGAAACTATTGTTTCCATGAACACTTCTTGAGGAAACAACGAGAAAATGAACTTCAGCCAACTGAGAGTCAACTACAGAAACTTCAGTCAAAAGTCTGACAGGAAGCCTTGATTACATTTAAGTAGAGATCTAAAAGTAAATGTAACGTGGGGTTCAGAGTAACAAAACAGAAGACACATGTTACATGCTCTGACAATGCAGAAGGAATGCAACTAACAAAAACTGTGATGGGAAAAGGGTAGAGATGACAAGAAGTTCACTAACTGCCTTATCTGTAAAGACAAGGAAACCAGGGAAAGAATTTGAAGCTAAAGAATCAAATAGTAGACATTCAAACATTTTTAACAGTCCAAAGTAAAAACGAATAAAGATAATTATTATTGACTAAAGTCAGGAAGTGGAGGAGAGCAGGAGAAAGGGAAGAAAGTATATACTGACTTTATTATTGCTCAATATTGTCTAAAAAGCAGATGATCAAGGATTTTATATGACAATATAATTATAAAGAGAATCATTTAAAAACTGTTACAAATCCTTCTAAATATCAGAACTTACTTCTCTTCTCTTGAGGCTTTTTCTCTTTTTCTGTCCCATATCTCTTCTCTCCCCTGCTCTCACTTTTTCCTCTCCCTGTCCCCAAGTCCCCTTACCCCAGAAAACAAGCAGATGTTACATTAAAGGATTTTGAAACACTATATGCAGAGAATAAAATGCAGATCTTCCTCAACTTATGCAGATGGCTTACATCTCAATAAACCCATGCTGAGTTGAAAATAGCACAAGTCGAAAATACATTTAATACACTTAACCTACTGCACATCCGAGCTTAGCCTAGCCTACCTTAAACGTGCTCTGAGCACTTAACTTTTGTGTACAATTGGGCAAAATCATTGAATACAAAGCCTGTTAATGGTAAAGTGTTGAATCTATCTTGTAATTGACTGAACACTGTACTGAAAGTGAAAAAACAGAATGGTTGTCTGGGCAAAGAATGGTCGTCCACGTCTGTGCCGTTCACCCTCACCACCGAGTGGCTGACCTGGGAGCTGTGGCTTGCTGCCCTGTAATTAATTTTTATCAGTCAAATCCAGTGATTTGAAAAATGTAAGCAATGAACCATGATGGGCAGATAGTATTTTTTCACTTAAAATATTACTTTTCAATGTCAGTAAAATCAAAACAACAAAAAGAAAACATATCAAAAAGTGCTCCAACTTCCTTTGGTGTTATGAGAGAGAATGGTACCACGTATTACCACTAGCCTTGGAAAAGACCAAACTCAAAATCTGAAGTATGGTTTTTACTGAATGTGTATTGCTTTTGCACCACTGTAAAGTTGAAAAGTCATACGTCAACCCATGGTAAGTCAGATGCCATCTCTAATATGACAGATCTAAGATCAAACTCATATCAAAAAATATAAATAAGATTAACTCATATATTAAAATATTGATTTTTACATTGTATCATAAAGCACAACCCAATGTTATGCTGTATAAAAAACACACATCTAAAGCAGTGAGTCCTAGTGGGTGAAAATGAAAAAGATGGACACGGTGTGCCAGGCAAGCACAGACTAAAAGAGACAAGTGTTGTTGGTTTGCCTCCAAAGAAGAGGAAATTCAGGACAAACGCCATTAAATGAGACAAAGAAGGGGATGTTACAATGCTAAAAGATACATTACACAATGAAGATAGAACAGTTGTTGATATCTATGCATAAAATAACATAACAACAATATTCACAAGGCAAAAATGACAGAAGATACAGGGAGAAATAGAAACACTCTTGTAGTAAGAAACTTCTCAACCCTATTAATTCACACAAGAACTAATGTCAACTAACAAAAAGAAGTCAAATTAAGAAAGTTGATCTGATTGATGTATGCCAAAATCTACATCCTGAAAATAAAGAATTTATCTCCTTTTCAAGGGTCAGTGAGACACCCATGAAAACTAATCACATAATAGATCATAATGAAAGTGTCAATGAATTCCCAAAAGTAAAAATAGTATAGGCAAAACCTCTGATTATAATATATGGTTAATCTGGACATCGACAACAAAATGGAGAAACAGAAAAAGATCCTGCCATATGAAATTTTAGAAAGATAAACAATTCTCTTCTAAACATCTATTCGGTCAAACCAGAGATGCATACCAAAATTGCAGAAATCTTAGAAGGCAATGACTGTGGCAAAAGCTATACACCAGAACCTGCGAGTTACTGCAGAAGCAGTGCTCAAAGGGAAATGCATAATCCATAAATATCTACATTAATAAAGAGAGAAAGAATAAAATAAATTGTTTAAACATCTAACTCAAATTTTAAAACCCTGAATATTTTCAAACCCTATTTTCAGCCTTAATGTGTTATGTTAAAGCAGATTTATGGAGGCATAAGAAACAATAACTGCACACATTTAAAATGGGCAATTTGGCGAGTTGTGGTGTAGGAAACCATCTGCAAAACCGTCACCACACTCAAGATAATGACCATGCCCATCACTCCCCGAAAGCGCCTGATGTTCTTGTGTAATTTCCCCCTCTAGAACTTTAAATAAACAGTATCATAAAATGTTTATTCCTTTTGTGTACCTCCTTTCACTCAGCATAATCATTTTGAGATTCACTGAAACATTACATGTAATATATGATAGGATTTATACGTAATAGGATCTCCCAACATGCCTCCAAATGACCTGGTGGTGATGTGGGCTGTGGGTAGAGGTGAAGGTGAACTAAGATTGGCTATAAACGGATAATGATGGAAGCTGAATTGTAGACACCAGAGAGAGAGTTCATCATACTATTCTGGATACTTACATAAAGTTTCAGATTTTCCGTAACAAAAAGTTTTTAAAAATTACTTCTGTTCCACCTTGCTCTTGAGTTATTTAATGTTATACTGCACATCTGAAATTCTTATCTATTACTGTCATTCAAAATAACTGGCCTTGAATTTGCTTTTTGCAGTTTTAAAATCCAAACTTTATATTTGCAGGCCTCCAGAACAGTGGATCAATTCTACTTAAAAACAAAGCAAAACAAACCTTCCTCTGGATTTAAATTTTTAAGTGCTGGTGGTTAGACATCATGGATAATGGTGTCAACGGGAGGGAACGTTCGAGCCCACTGGGTGCTTTGTATCTTGTAGACACAACAGGTGAGATCAGCATCTGATGGCCAATGTTTCTCCGGGGGGAGAAATACTTGCAGGAGAACTAGGGAATTTGCTAGCAAACTCGGTGGTCCTGGCTCTCAGGGAAGGGAAGTGGAAGGGGAGATTGTGGGCCAGCTAGTAAAATCGAAACAACAAAATGAAACAGACCAAAAAAATGCTCCAACTTCCTTTGGTGTTCATGAGAATTTGCCCGTTAAAGAGAGCTGGCCAGCTCTTCCTTTTATTCTGAATGGCACCATATCTGTTCCAGTTTCCTCTCTGAGAAAAGTAGATCCCGTGATTTGCTTATGGTGTGACATGTATGTCAGGCTCAGTTTCCTCTAAGTGGGTCGCATTTGTGCAATGACTGGTGTGGTAGACTGTTGCTTGTGGCGCCCAAGGAGTCCTGTCTTCCACCAGTGTCCAGTGTCTCTGGGCTTTGCCATGGAATTGACTTTGGGTCATTAACAAGATGGTGCGAGCACAAGTTTGATAGCTGCTTGCAAAGTGGGGCTGATCCTCTTGAAACGCTGACGCTTAGAGCAGCCACTCTGCTGTAATGAAGCTCAAGCCAGCTAACATGGAAACATCACATGAACTGAATGAAAAGGCCCAGCCTTCCTGCCAGTCCCAGGAGACACCAGTCATGTGAGCACAGCCATCCTGGGTGTCCCAGCCACCTGACTGCAGGGCCAGGACAAACCTCATTCGGGATGTGTGTAAGAAAGATCCAGCAGAGGCCCAGTCACCCACTGAATTGTGAAAAATAATCAAAAAGGTATTTTAAGCCAGTAAATCTGAGCGGTTTCTTACCCAGCGGTGGTTAACTGAAAGAACTGGTATATATGTGATTGTGTAAGTCTGCGAAGTTGGTGAAAATTTGCACAGGTGAGCCACAGGTTAAGAGAATTCATCATGAAAACAAAACACCTACAACTACTGAGATAATTATTTGCTTTCAGCACAAGGTCAGATTTAGAAAATCCCTCTCCCACCTGACTTTCCCGGAACACATGTGATGGTGTGGGGGCGGCTGCCCAAGACAAAGCGAGCCCAGAGAGGCCATAGAAAGCGATGCTGGAAAGGTCTGTGGATCAAGGGCATCGACCCGGTTATCGTGACCCAGCCCCGCTCTTTGGGATAATGAGACAGCGCGGAGGAGGCCGCCCACGTCTCAGAGCAGCGAGCTGCTAGGGCACTGCCGCCAACGGGACAAACAGGTATGGACCCAGGGAGGCTGTGGGGTGTTGGGGGCCCAGGGCAAGTCCAGGGCAGGTCTGCGTCGCGTGGCTTCTAAGGGCTGGGTCTTCTCCGTAGTGGGGGCCCCAAGCGCCTCCGCATGGCACACGCCACTGTCGCAGCGGGGTCCCTGTCGCAGGAGGAAAAGCCAAACAGAAGGACATCAGCCGTGAAAGCCCCGCCTCTTCCTGCATCGCCCTCGTTTCCCATATGTATTCTTTCCCAAAGAGAGTGAAATCGTTGTAGCTCCCCGCGTGGGTGAAAACCCATCCCACCCACCACTTCCTGGGTGCGGGCACCGTGGGCAGATGCCAGCAGGAATTTCAGAGGAGTTGTGCTATTTCGGGAGTTAGAATTTGCCATAATGCCAAGGCAGCAATATGCCCGCCCGTGCGAAATTCCCGGTCTCCAGACCCAGAGCTTCACCCCGGCACTCAGGTCTTTCCAGCACGTCCTTTGTGTATGAGGACCTCCGTGGCCTTCACAGTTCCCCTCCCCAGCGCCGGCTTGTGCCCCGACCCAGGGCAGCCCTTCGCCCCGCCGGCTGCGTTCAGATCTCTAAATGCTTTTACCTCTTAGGCTAAGAGGAGGGCTGCGCAGGCCAGGGCTGGCGTCCTCACAGCTGCGGGCAAGGCTGACGTTTGCCACGAAGGTTCCAGATGGATTGGCTGGGTCCCCAGTGGTGACTGGATCATGAACTGAAATGGAAAACCCTAGAAGAGCGGCTGAAGGGGGCCCTGGCCAGTGCAGATCAGGAAAAGGAGGCCATTGAGGAAAGAAGGAAAAGCTATTTGGGGGAAATAAAAGGCAAAACGGATGTCAGTAGAGGACGGGCCAGACCTTCAGTAACATGCATCTGTGTATATATAATTTCATTTTGAAGAATGTCACGGAGCTGAGGCAGAGCCCTATTTTTAGTGTCTTTTGTGCCAGGCTTTGGCAGGGATGTGCGTAGCTGCAGTTTTCTTCTGACAATGATTACATTTTAAATAGGGAAAGAAGGTAATGAGGGCAAAAATAATAACTATTTTCAGGCCTCTAAATTCAGGGTGTTTGAAACAGGGTTTTCTAAAATGCCAGCCTTATGGAAGAACCAATTCTTCTTGCCTTTTATCGGAGGGCTCCTATCAAATGAGACATGCCAGGGGAGGGGAGGTGGCATTCTCACTTCCCTCCCGGGGCCCACTCAGAGGTCAGCTGGCTGATTTCCGCTATTTAACACGGAAGGGGAGGGAGAAGGGTCAGTCACCATGGAGATTCTCAAACTCTGTGCCTTGGAATGCCTGAGGGCCTGCAGAAAGGCAGATTCCCGGCCCCAGCTCCACAGAAGGTCTGATTCCCTGCATCTGGGGAGGACGAGGAAGCTAGTCTTTTTTTCCAAACTGAGTGTCTCCTGGAGATAGGGTGTGGACAGTCCCTGGACCCCATTTTAAGAAAACTCCCTTTGCAGCCAGTGCCCTATAGAGTGTTCTCATGAGTTCATGAACTTAAAGGAGTCTGAGATGTTTGGAAGGAGAAGGCATTGTCCTTAGGGTTGGATCAACCTGAGAAGTGGCATGGGGCAAGACCAGTGTGACATTGTGATTTATAACAAGAAATAGGGTCTTTGTCCCAATTTCTGACACAGCTCCAGAGGTCCTTGGAATTTCCTAAGTGATGGCACTGATAAAGGTGTGTACTGTTGTGTTAATGAGGTGACTTTTGAAAGCACCCAAGGACTGGGGACTGGTTGCCTATGGAACTGGCCGTAGGATTAAAAGGTTGCAGCTGACAGTCCCATCTTCCGACCTCCAGGGAGGGGAGAAAGGCTAGAGATAAATTCAATCCACCAGTGGCCAATGATATAATCAATCCTGCCTATATAATGAAGCTTCCATAAAAACCCAAAAGGGACAGGTTGGGAGAGCTTCCGGATTGGTGAACAGGCGGAGATTCAGGGGGAGTGATGCACTCAGAGAGCACAGAAGCTCCACGCCCTTTCCCTATACCTTGCTTTATGCACCTCTTCCATCTTGTTGTTTCTGAGTTATAAGCTTTGTAATAAACTGGTAGTCTAATAAGTAAAATGTTTGTGGGCTCTGTGAGCAGTTCTAGCGAATTAATTGAACCCAATGAGGGGGTCTTTGTAACCTTCAATCTACGGCAGGTCAGAAGCACAGGTGACGACCTGGATTTGCAATTGGCATCTGTAGTGGGGGTGGGGGGGGGGTGCCAGGAAGTCTTGCAGGATTGAGCTCTTAACCTGTGGGATCTGATGCTATCTTCAGGTAGATAGTTGAATTGTAGGACACTGAGCTGGTGTCAGAGAATTGCTTGGTGTGGGGGAAAAACTCACATGTTGAGCTTGGATGCAGAATTATCATCACGGACCCCAGAGTCCAGCTGGCCTGGTTAGAAGTTGGATGGCTGAGGCCACTATTTGGAGCACCCCCTCCAGCAGTGAATCAGAAGGTCCAGGGATGGGACCTAGACTCTGTATTGATTAAAACTCCTGCAAGTGAGGTTGGTGCATATAGGATTGACAGTGACCCAATGCACTGGCGACAGCCTTGCTGGTGTTCTCTACCCTGAGTAGGAGGATGACATGCACTTAGCGAGGGCTTTTTAGCGGCAAGAGACAGAAAACCAACCTAAAGTAGCTTACACAGAAAGGAGGGTCTAGTGGTTCTCCTCCCTGGAGTGTTTCAGTGGGTGATGCTGATGGCCCGCTTAGCTGGATCCCAGCCTTCCAGAGAGGCCTTCTGGATTCTCTCTCTCCATCTCTCAGCTCTGATTTATCCCCACCGGCTTCATCCTCAGACCGACTCTCTCTAGGGAGAGGCAGAGATGACCCCTCACCTCACAGAGAGTAAGTCTGGAGACAGAAGCACCGATGAAGAGGGTGCTCCTTGGCTCCCGAGGGCCCTGCACCCCCCTGACCCACATCTGTGATGCAGGGGGAGCGATGTGGTGGCTGGCCAGGCTGGTCAGGTGGGCAAGGGAGAGCCATGCGCACAGAGGGAAAGAGCTACCAAGGAAAAGCAGCAGAGTCTAAGGAGTGGTGATCCCCTGGAGACCAGGCAGATCATGACAATGGCCAGGGTTTTTCCTCGGGATTCTGCGTATGTGTCTGTATCAGGCCCACTGACATAGCACTTTACATACACTGTACTTTAAAATCCTATCAACAGTCTTCCAAGGTGTGTCTCTGGTCACTCTGATTTTCTGGAGGAGAGGAGAAAGGCCTAGAAAGGTAACGTGACCACTCAGGCTTGCCAGTTAGTTGTTGGCAGAGCTGGAAATTGAGCTCAGGATCAGTTTGTAACCAGAATCAAGTGATAACCAGAGCGATTCTCAGCTTCCAGGACTGGCATGAATGAGTGGCTCCCCTCCTCCCCAGCTCACCGGTGGGATATGGCCGACCATTACCCCTTTCTTATTTCTTTGAATTAAATGATGCCCCCTTCCTCATTTAGAATCATCCAGAAGAGCAATTATCGTGCCGTCGACACCTTCTAGCAGTTCATGACTTTGACAAACTACCTTCAGTCCTGCACTGAATTGGCCGCTTAGCCAGCTGTGGGTCTGGCATGGGGTTTGCTCACAGACTCAGAGGCCATGGAGCACCGCAGACACCGCCATGTCTGGCTCACAGGTGAAATATCTCCAGAAAAAAAATATTATACAGGGTTAAAAAAATTTTTTTTCATTACAAACCTTATTGCACAAAAAAAGAAAGAGAGTCACTAGGAAATCAAAACAAGGAACCTTGACGGGGCTGCAACTTTAGAGAGAATTCCTCTCTGCCTCAATTCTTGCATTTTATAGTCATAAGGCTTAAAGATCCCCCAAAAGAAAAGGTAAGGTTTTCAGGACACTCACAGAGGGGTTAAGTTGCTTACAGAGCACATTAGGCCTCTCTGTTTCCTAACTATCCACCCCTACCTCAGAGTTTTTACCTCCTTTCCCTTCCTCTCCGGCATCTTCATCTCCCCCTCCCCCAGGCTTTCCCTCCTTCACTCCGTGGTTCCCTCCTTCTTCTGTTCTGAGGCAGCTCAATTATTTCTAAAGTACATTATGTACTTTTATGATCTTTGCCTTCCTGCTGTGACATCAAGACTGAACTTTAATAGGAGCACAAACACCATTTTTAAATCCCTTTGCAGGCTTTCACTTTTTATATTCTACCGTGCGCTCGACTCTCCACGAATAAACAGATCATGCACCTACAAGCAGGTGTGGAAATGCATTTCCTTTGTGGTTACGGTGGTTCTTGCTGGAGGCACTGTGACTTGTTACATGGATATACTTCCACCCTCCTCCCCTCTCTGGCATCAACAAGAAACCAAGAACAAAATCCAAACCATTCCTTTCTCTACAAGGATGAAGAACAGAAAGGTCACCCATGCAGAAGGCTCACATGGAATCTGTCTGTGACTGACATCCTGGTCCATGAACTCCAAATCAAATAACTGGGTGCTTCTGGGTGGTGTCCATGAACAGTAGCAGACAGAGAGAGGGTTTGGATGGGAAGGCTGATGATGAGTGTGGAGGAAGAGAAGAGGGTTATACGGAACAGAGCTGGCATGCAACAGAGATGACGTTTCACCTAATCAGCGCATCCGTTTTATGACTGGGATGATGTGTAGTAGCTGTATGATGTGTAATTACCCAGGGAAAAGAACAGAATAGCTTGAAAGCCTTTAGTCATGGTAAATTAAATTTATTTTCCATAGAAGTTATTTAGAATTCTCATCTCGTTTTGGCTGTTCTGCACTGTGGCTCAACTCATCTGTGGTTAGAAAGTACTATGTGTGACATTGTCAGTAAATGCACCCATAGCCCCACCTGCACACTCATTTTTGGAGATAGGAGAGGGTGGTGAGGTTCCTTCTTCTCCACCACATTGCATTGAAGGGGCATATAAAGGAGTTCTGTTTTGAACAGGTTAAGTTTAAGGTACCTAAAAGGTTCATTGCCTCCAGAGAGAAATGCCCAGTGGGTAGTTAGAAATCTGGTATCCAGAGCACAGCTCCATTTGAGAATGAAGATTCTTTCTTTTAATTGAAATATAATTGATATAGAATATCCTATTGAGAATGGAGATTCTATTGTACTTCAAGCTGCAAGAGGAGGAAGCACCCTCAGGTAGAAGTTACAGAGAAAGCACATGAGAGGCTTTATATGGAATTTGGGGAGGGGAGGGCCATTGGCAGACCGGTCAGAAGAACAGGGAAAAACAATTAGAAGAGAGAATCAGACTAGGGTGCCTTTGGGAACAAGGAAGGCGAGGGCTGCGAGAAGGAGCAGTCAGTCAAATGCTGCTGAGGATTTGGATATGGTAGAAACCCTAGGAGAGCACCTGGACCCAGGAGTTTGGAGTCAGTTGTGATTTTGCTAAGGTATGTTGTGGGGGGTACAGTCTGCGGTCAGAACCCACACTGTAGTGGTTCAAGATGAGGAGAGAGGAAGTGCGAACAACTCTTGCAAGAGATGTGTTGGTGAAGGTAATGAGAGGGACAGCCAATAATTGTCAAAAAAAAGATATTGACAGGTGATTATCCCTGGATGGGAGATCCTGTTTGTGTCTGGGGGAGGCAATGTAGCTAAAGGATGGAAAAGTATGGAGGTACAAGAGGAGGGTGAAAACTGATGGAGCAGGACCCTGAGGAGGGTGTATGTAAGTGTGTGCTGTGTCTGGAATGTTGGTATGTGGGTGTATGTGTATGAGGAAGGGTTAAGTATGGCTCTGCTGGCAGTGAATTTTCTGTTTTTGCTCATCTGGGAGTGTCTTTATTTGTCTGCATTTTTGAAAGATAGTTTTCGTTTTGGTATTTATAAGATTCTTGGTTGAAGATTTTTTTTTTCTTTTGGTGCACTTTCTTCTGGGCTAAAAGTTCTCTGAGAAGAGGTCAAGTGTTAATATTATTGAAGGTCTCTTGTATGTGATGAGTCACTTTTCTGTTGCTGCTTTGAATTCTCTTTACTTTTGGCTTTCCGCATTTTGAATATCATGTGTCTCAGTGTGAATTTCTTTGAGTTTATTCTATTCAGGGTTTGTTGAGATTTGTGCATGTGTAGACTAATGGTCTCAATCAAATTTGAGCTGTTCTCACTGTGCGGTCTTCACATTGCATAATCTCAATTGGTCTATTTCATACATTTTTATTTCTTTCTTGTTTCTGTTCAAAATACTATTAAGCCCCTCTACTAAAGGTTTCAGTTATTGTACTTCTCCACTCCAGACTTGCATTTCAAAAAATAGTTTTATATTTTTTGAGACATTGTTGTCATATTCTCCTTTAATATCTTAGACTTGATTCCCCTTACTTCTTTTTTTTATATCTACTTCATTTTATTTATTTATTTATTTATTATTATTTTTTAAATTTATTTTATTATCATTAATTTACAATTACATGTGCAATATTACGATTATTAAACTACCCCTTCATCAGGTCCCCCGCACCAACCCCATTACAGTCACTGTCCATCAGCGTAGTGAGATGCTATAGAATCACTACTTGTCTTCTCTGAGTTGTACTGCCCTCCCCGTGCCCCCCCAGCATTACATCTGCTAATCGTAATGCCCCTTTTTCCCTCTTATCCCTCCCTTCCCGCCCATTTCCCCAGTCCCTTTCCCTTTGGTAACTATTAGTCCGTTCTTGGGTTCTGTGAGTCTGCTGCTGTTTTGTTCCTTCAGTATTTTTTCTTTGTTCTTATACTCCACATATGAGAGAAATCATTTGATACTTGTCTTTTTCGGCTTGGCTTATTTCACTGAGCATAATACCCTCTAGCTCCATCCATGTTGTTGCAAATGGTAGGATTTGTTTTCTTCTTATGGCTGAATAATATTCCATTGTGTATATGTACCACCTCTTCTTTATCCATTCATCTACTGATGGACACTTAGGTTGCTTCCATTTCATGGCTATTGTAAATAGTGCTGCGATAAACATAGGGGTGCATATGTCTTTTTGAAACTGGGCTGCTGCATTCTTAGGGTAAATTCCTAGGAGTGGGATTCCTGGGTCAAATGGTATTTCTATTTTGAGTTTTGAGGAACCTCCATACTGCTTTCCACAATGGTTGAACTAATTTGCATTCCCACCAGCAGTGTAGGAGGGTTCCCTTTTCTCCACATCCTCTCCAACATTTGTTGTTGTTTGTGTTTTGGATGTTGGCCATCCTCACCGGTGTGAGGTGATATCTCATTGTGGTTTTAATCTGCATTTCTCTGATGATTAGCGATGTGGAGCATCTTTTCATGTGCCTGTTGGCCATCTGAATTTGTTCTTTGGAGAAGTGTCTATTCATGTCCTCTGCCCATTTCTTAATTGGATGATTTGCTTTCTGTTTGTTAAGGTGCATGAGTTCTTTATATATTTTGGATGTCAACCCTTTATCAGATACGTTTTTTATGAATATATTCTCCCATACTGGAGGATGTCTTTTTGTTCTACTGATGGTGTCCTTTGCTGTACAGAAGCTTTTCAGCTTGATATAGTCCCACTTGTTCATTTTTGCTTTTGTTTCCCTTGCCGGGGGAGATATGTTCATGAAGAAGTTGCTCATGTTTATGTCCAAGAGATTTTTGCCTATGTTTTTTTCTAAGAGTTTTATGGTTTCTTGACTTACATTCAGGTCTTTGATCCACCTTGAGTTTACCTTTGTGTATGGGGCTAGACAGTAGTCCAGTTTCATTCTCTTACATGTAGCTG
>JAVSCE010004505.1:0-34525 GCA_032199065.1 Smutsia gigantea
TTTCCATCAACATATGATAACAGCTCTGACGCTGAATTAAGGAGCTGAATATTATATAAGCCCCAAAAGGTTATAGTACATGACAGGCTTAAGCAATATTAAGCAATATTAAAACCTAGAAACCTTGCCCCACCTATTCCATATTTATTCAGTATTACAAATTGTAAATATTTAAAAATACACAAAGATACAGTGTGGGTAAATTCTTAATGTTTAATGAAATTATTCATGATATACAAAGAGTTGAATAACTCAACAAATACCATGAAGGTTAATGCATGCGAATGAATCTGAGGAGTCCAGCAATGAGAATAACACGCTGTGTTCTTTCCTAGGATGATCATGAAATGGAGTTAAAGTAATCTTATTTTCATGGTTAAGGGGTATCTCTGGGGATAAAAGGAAGCAACTTTCACTGAAGACCTACTAGCCACTAATCAAGATCCAATGTCTGGTCCCTATCTCATGGGCTGCTATGCACTGATTCTCTGTACAGTTCTCACTTTAATACCTTTTAAAGATAGAAACCTAAACCTGGTCCCTGTTAAAAATCTGCTTATTCAGCTTGTCTTTTGGCAGTATATCTTCCCACCTTTTAAGAGGTCAGCTGCTCATTGGAAAGAGCTATGATATGTAATCTCAGACAAGCAAATAATGGGAAATTCAAGGAAAAGCCAACAAAAGAAGCTGGTGTGATGGGCTCAGTGGGAACATTTTTGTTTTGATTTCCAGGGTTTCTAGTGTTCTTATTTATAATGATCACAAATCATAGTATAGCAGGTCTAAGTTTACACATCCCGTTTTTAACACTGCAATATCCACACCAGAAAAACCTTGTCTGCAGTGACAGGGTGAGTAGAAAAATTTCCTTGGCCGACTCCATTTGCTTCTACATTCAAAATGCCATTTTCGAGAGTCTATCCTCAGTAGCAATACCAGAACTGTTCTGAGGTTTACAGAGTCTTACATAACTGAGACAGAAAAGACAATTGTGAATAAGGTTTCAGCTAATGCCATATGAAAAGTCCAGTATAACCAGAAGATGATGATTATTGAAAAGCTATGTGAATAACACAATGTTACAGCTATCCCTGGATACTCTAATTAGTAAGTTTTCATCTTTCAATATTTATCCATCTATCCATCCTTCTATGTATTTTGACTATATACATATAGTCAGAATTCTTATTTTTTTAATTGAAAAACCTGCATGTTTATGCACAACTCCACTTTCTTTCTGGAATCAAAACAGTTATGTTGGGCTTGCATTTATTTTTCCTGTTTTCTAAGAAGAGAATTACCTTCTTAATTCTTCAATTAGATTTATGGTGTCTTTCAGTGCAATAAAACTGATATCTTTACTCTTAAAAGAAACATTATTGATTGGCAAAATTTTTCACTTAATTGAAGGAATAAATTTAATTTTTCAATGTTAATCAGATAAGAATTAGATTTCATCAAATGGCTAAGATTTTATGAGTCTTTGAGACAAAGTCTTTTTATTAAAAAGGAAAGAGATTAAACTTCGTATAACAGATTTGATTAGCTTGGCAAAAATTACGTCATTTCCTTAACAATAAAATATCACATCGCTTAGATTCCATTTAATCTCTATATATTTGAAATAGATTAGTGGGTGTTTAACTCAGATTTAGTAATTATTTAATTACTAGTATCTACTCCCATACCACCTGCTGACCTCTTCAGCTCCCTATGTAATATATGAACAAATATTAAGACACACATAAATACACTCATCAAATATTATGGCTTCATCCTAGGATCCAGACAAATATGAACTTTAATTTACTTTCAGATATTTTCAACAACAAAGAAACCAATTTATTAAATACTCATAAGGTTGTGTTTCTGATGTACAAAGTAGAAGTAACAATACAACCTAACTTACAAGGTTGTATTAACTAAATTACTAGCAAGTACAGACCCTGGTTTCTAACAGTGCAATATTTCATTCAGTAAGTGTAGGCCACTCTGTGTGCTAATACTTTGGTAATAGTCAGTACCTCTAATGACCAATAGATTTTGTAAATTCGTCATACTGGTTATTGACTCAGCAACAGAAAGCTAGTTCCAGAAATGCCAAATGGAATGCGGTAGGCACTCATGAAGATCATTTTTTAAACATCCCTAAGCTTTTCCTAAATCCTGAATATTTAAGCCAAAATCATTCTGTATAGTTAGATGAATACTAAGAATAAAGCTTTTTAAATGTTGCAAAGAATAATCCTGTCACATCACACACATTGTCCGTATTGTTCCTCACTGTACTTCATTACCTACACAGAATCAGAAGTACAAAGGAAGCCCTGAAAAAATTATTTGTAGTATAAATTAACTGAACAGAGAATTTTTATTCAAGGGTTACTCAACCAAGGATATGTTCTGTTTTTACTTAATATTCAGAGGATGAATCAGAATGAGATTAAAGTCCAATCTTTTGTGGGGCTCATACATAAACAAGAATAATGATTAAAAGCTTCCAATGGGGCCAACAACCCCTATTAGATAAATTTCTGAGAAGTGAGCCCAGAATTCAAAGTTATTCACAATTTTTTACTAAATTTTTAATCCTTATCTCTTACCAGTGTACCAAATCCAATGCATACTATTTTATCAGACCAACATTCATTTCCTCTGTGACTTTTAGCTATATTTTACTTGGTACACAGAACACCCTTTCTAATTCATGTATATAGAAAAATTGCTTTCATGGCCAGATAAAATATCATCAGTTCTGTGAAGACTTTCTAAGTTCCTGCTGAAAATTAATCACTCCCTCTTCTGTTAGCCCATAGTCATTTTGTACCTATCTCTAATATATTATCACATTTTAGTATAAATTGTTTTATTTATATTTTTCTTGGGATATAGCCATAAATTCCTTTAGGTCAAGATCTTTATTGATATATCCATGTTTGAATGGCCTGTACTTAACATATTAGTTAGTATTTAGTTTTGTTAATAGAGTTTGTTGATTTTTTAAATTAGATTTAGAAAGAAGAGGCAAGCAGAGGAGAACAAAAAATGAATAATTTAACATTTTACACTTCTAAGTACACAAGTAAAGTTCTGGCTGCTTGCAGGATGATTCAAATTCAACCTTTTCAATTAAATTGTGAGTTTTAGTGGGTCAATAACCACTCAATCATACTTTTCAGCAACAATCTGATGGGATTGAAATGTAAATCAGGGCATCCATCATGCTTCCTGCCACGGAAGATAAAACACCCGGCACCTCTGGATTTCTGAGTGAAGGGTATGTCCTTGTCGTCTTTCTCTTTCCTGAAGGAAAGTATAGCTTTGCTCTGAAAATTATCCTCAGCAGTTGAATGTCATTAAAATTAAATATAGTGATGAAAGAAATGAGCAGAAATAAACAATGAGCAATTCACACATTAAAAACAGTGACATAAGGTGGAGAATAATGGAAAATGCAAAAAATATACAGTGATGAATGGTTGACAGATTGGCGTCATTTTACTCTCTAGGGTTTTGTCACAACCTTCAGTAGGGAGATAACATTGAACATCTGGTGGGCAAGCAGTGCGGAACCTCAGTGACGCCGAGCATGTGCAGAGGAGGAATGAAGCTGAGCATGTGCAGAGGAGGAATGAAGCTGAGCATGTGCGGAGGAGGAATGAAGCTGAGCATGTGCAGAGGAGGAATGAAGCTGAGCATGTGCAGAGGAGGAATGAATGAAGCTGAGCATGTGCAGAGGAGAAATGAATGAAGCTGAGCATGTGCAGAGGAGGAATGAAGCTGAGCGTGTGCAAAGGAGGAATGAATGAGCTTGGGGCTGTAGCTCATCTCCTCACATGTACCTAAGAATAGTATTAAATAAGAACAGTTGCCTTCTAGGGAAACATTTGGGTCATAATCTGTAGGTCTTTCTCTGGCATCAAACAGGACAAAAATCAACTGAACAATGCTGCTCTTATTTTTGTCATGTAGCAGCTATCTGACCTCGGGCAACACTTAATTTCACTGAGCCTTAGTTTCCTCACCTGTAAAATATGTAAAATAATAACTCTCAATATAATAAGTTCTATCATTGTAGCAACTACAATGATATTGTTGCCTGGGCTCTGCAAACTGCTCTATGTGGGTGTATAGTGCAATATAATGACAAACATTGCTGTCTTCCTTCTACTATGTAATCAGCCACTGTTTTACTTGAATTTATGTATTTCATTTCTGATTTGTTTATTGAAGTTTGAAGAACAGTCTCTTGTATTAAACATTCCTCAGGTTATTTACTGGCCCAAGTTGTCTTTCCATCACTGACCTCAATTTTACTCCAGGCTTTGGTGATTAATATTCTGACCCCTCCTACCTGCCATTACCTATCATCAGCTGTGTGCTGAAAAACATCTCATACTGGCTCTTTGTCTCTTGGAGGCGAACACTGATTTGTTGCATTTCTCAATTTCTTTGATGTAAATACTCTCATGATGGCCAACTCCGAGCTACCAACGGCACATCACATGGCAGACTTGGAAGAGTGATACACAGTCATTTCCCACCACCTAGAAAGTTAGCTCTAGCATACCACGACCTCACATTCAATATAAACTAATTTCTTTCTAGGGTACATGCAAAATTGGGAACTTTTCTAATTTTTTTCTGAACTTTGTTCTGAAACAAACTCTTAGGTTTTTGCTAGTAAATACTGAAAAAGCAATCAACCGTGGAAACTAGCAAGAATAATAACTTAATATTTCAGGTCCAAGTTCCAAGATATTTGAAGATAGTTCTGTCTGAATTCCATTCAAACATAAACCAGTGTAAAGTTTGCTGAAATACCTGGATGTCCTACTGAGACCTCCCCATAAATAAAGACTCTTGCTCTGCTTTTGCTGCCTGATCTCTGTGTTTCTCTATCTCTCTTAATCAGAGGAAACTACCCTAACAAGAAATCTGTCTCCAGAGTGAAAAAAAGGAACAAAGCCTAGTATTCATATTAAGTGGTCTGAAAGGAGAGTTCTGTTCAACAGTTCAGTTCGGTTTTCACTGAGAAAGGCAGGAAACAACACCTAGGGGCAGCCTTCTCAGAGAGGAGTCGAAAACAAGCTAGAGCAGGGTTGATTTCTTTTGCATGGTTCATTCTATTTCCTACCCAGTGAGTCCCCAACGTAACTAAACCTACCTCCAGGTGAAGAAGTTTCCTAGGCAGGCTCCAAGTATTTCTACTTCTGAATTTAGGTGATTGAGTCTACCTTTTGACAGCATCTTTAACCTTTATCATGGCCTCTTTTAACTGTAAACCCTGGAATTCTTTCCTTCTTTCCTGTTTGATTCCTTATTGCTTCATTTTCTTCTGAAGCTTGAAGAAACATTTTCTCCTGAAACACATTCAAAAGCCAATTTTTAAGGCTGATTCTAGCCTGGGTATATTATTCCCAGTGGCTTCTTTGGCAGGCATCATAATTTCTGTGGTTTCTATGCATCATATCATTTCCCTGGGGAACATGCTGCAGATGCCAGTACCTTAAATTCTTAAAGATATTAACTCTTTTTGAAAGCTCACATTATGATTGTTTTTCCCTTATTTTCAGGGTAGATATGATTGGTATAACATGAATCCAGTGCGTAGTCAGAACTTTCTTATCTGACTTGTGTTCCTTTCCTTTTCCAAGTGGGGCAATTCTAACTCTACCACCATGCGCTCCTTTTAGAGGCTCGTAAGCACCATCACATTAGACACAACAGAAAACAACACTTGACTACATTTCCCCCCTCTGAGCAATTGAAAATTTGCTTTATGCAAATAGCATTTGGTGTTCAGGACTAATTGGCAAATATATTCCCCAAATGATAATGCTAGTTCAAACTCTAGAGAGTGGAGCAGAAGAATGGTACACCTTCTTCTCATCCCCAAAGACTAAATGGCAATAGATTTTACTAAGATAATTCTGCTCAATGGAAGCCCTTCCCAGGCTCACCTCCCAGAGAACAGCAACTAGGGATGAGTCATGACCCAGCTCTGCCAAGAACACAACACATCACAACCTCCTGTATGGCTCTAAAATGAAACTAACAACCTTGGTATAGGATGCTAGAAATCATAACAGATGTAACTTTCATAGAAAAGTATCAAATACCCCATTGAATTTTATACTTCTCCCATTGAGAGATATGAAAGATTGTGTTTCATTAGAGCAACCAAGAATAAACGTGACAATTAAAGCTGCCAGCTTTTTTTTTAACTCCTTGTGTGTCTGTTTCTTAGAAAAGTTAAGGCAAAAATTTTATATCACTTTTCCTTCTACCTTACACTTCCATGATTTTGATTTAATAATTCAATACTTAAACGTTTATCGTGTCTAACACACTTTCAAATTATGGGACTCTGCAGCCTTATGTTCCCAAATGTTTTTTTTTCTCTTTTGACCCTTACAACAAACTGAGGAAACTTGGGCAGGCACAAATATGGTCACTATTTAACAGAAGAGGGAGCCAATATCCACCAAAAGAATCAATATCCACCAATGCTAAGTTCAAATTCTGAGCTTCTTTCTAGATATTCAAACTGTAACTAGTTTTTAGGTGTTTACTTCCCTTTCTAGTATTGATTTTGCTGCCTACCCCCATGTTGGAGGTTGTTTTTAAGCTACCTAATACTGGCTTAGTTATCTATGAAGTTTTGCACATTTACCTGACTTTAACTTTGACTCAATCTTATTCTCCAAGAGCTGGTAAAATCCCCAATTACATATCAAATAAAGAGGGACTGGAGACAGTGGGAGTTGAGTTTTTAGAGAAATGTGGGAAACTTCTATTCATACACTGGCATGTTTCTCAACCAGATCTAGTGAAAACCTAGAATATGAGGAGAAAACAAGAAAAGGAGAATGGTGTGTTTTCTTTCCACTATAGTCATAAAATGCAATGTACATTCACTCTATGAAGTGGACTGGAGAATATTGATAAATACGTTAAAAGTTTTCACCGTCTCAGTAATCAAAGAAAGGGAAATTAAAACACAAAAAAAATAGTACTTGTATCTTTCAAACTGATGATCTTCTGAAGAAAGAACTATGTCCAGTATCCCTCAGGCCGTGAAGAAAAGTACATGACTAAAGAATCAGATATTTGTTGATATAGATGAGGATTCTAGCAAGAAAAATTCTACCTAGTAATTTCATATAGATTTTCAATAAATATTTTATTAATTATACAACATTTCTATTTGTTGGCCATTTAGTCATCTTAGAAATATTTGTTTCTTGTATGTATTTGGGAAGATGATGCATAATCAAGACCATCAAATAAATATACAGGCAATAAATAATAATGACCATACATAACATGGTAATAGCATTCTGGGGTTTTAGAAAAAGAATCAGAGTCTAAGTGACACCTGCTGTCTTATATGTAGGTAAAACTTAGGGATATAAGGAACAATGAAGAAGGAGTTCCAGATATAACACAGCTATTGGTGAAAGAATGTGGGAATATTTGAGGCATGGTATAGAATTTAAATACGTGTAGCATACTAATATGACAATGGACAAGAGATAAAGAACCTTTTCCCTCAATTTATACACCCTCACTATCCTACCTCTAATGTGTTTTTGATGAGATTTTAAAAATCCATGATAAAAACATAAGCATCTAGATTCTTCTAGTTTAGTTGATTTATATCAGGACCTTGAATAGTTTCACAAATAGAAACCTAATTCATTTTATTTTCAGTAATTGAATCTTACATTGCAAATTAATTGAGTGCCTTTTCATTTCATCTATTCACAAACTGAAAAATATACATGGCAAGGATTGCAATGAGAAGCTATTTGAAAGGCCTGTTTTTCCTAAAAGAGCTCAGTGAGTTCAAACTGACTATTGCCATTGTATATCATTTGTGTTTATATTTACTTTCCACCCTGGATTTAATTGTAGGTAAATGTTTTCTTATCTAAAGTATATTCCTCAATATTCCCTTCAAATATACTTCAGATTATGCAACAAAATAAAATCTAGCTTCCCAACAGAATAGTCTTAGTACTTGGGAGATGACAGGGCATTTCTCCCTGCTGGAAGAATTTGGCTATCAAAAGCCACGAATTCTTCCCTGAAATTCTACTTTATAATTATCAGTGAGAAGCTTTTTGTTTCAAAGATTCGGTATTTTCTGATGAGTATAGTTAAATTTGTCATTTGTTTTGTTTTCTTATATTTTTTGACTCCTCCAAATGATGTACTCATAAAAAAATAATGGCAGAATCTATATTGTGTATAAAATAAGTCTATTCTTTACACTTCCAGGTAAAGTACATTTAAAATTATACTAGGGTACAGACCTAATCCACTGTCATTTTTCGTGAATTTCAAAAGCCTCCAGCTTGTTTACTAGCAGCTTTAATATAATCTCTATGCCTGGATCATTTATCTTCTCCCTCAGGACACAGTTTCTTCAAGATGAGAGTGATCCCTCCACCTAAAACCAAAGGCCTTCTGACACCCAGATTGCTTATAATAATTTTCATTTTGCTAAGGACTGGGCTTTCACAGTTCAGAGGCTTCTCTACTCTGCTGCATCCAATATTGACAGAATCTATTGTCTATAGAGATTTAGATCTTCAGGAATCTATAAGAACAACTTATGTAGTAGTTTGACCTCTGTCATAGTAATGCCTTTTTTATCTATAATTAACATTATGAAACTTCTGAATCATATCTATTATATTTTATCATTGTGGATAACTATCATGTAACTTGCATCGATATCAATGCCTCACTTGTTTCTCTTACTTTCTGAATTAAGTGTTTGTGTTTTTTATGAGGAGATCTGTCCATTTTTATGAATGCTTTTCTTTCCTTGCCTGCTCACAATTCTGGAAACTTTAGATTCACTTTGTCTTCTACTTCATAAAGCTGTTGTTACTTATTGTTGTATGACAAACTCTAAGGCTTAATGTGATGCCAGTTCTTTGTTTTGTTTAAGAATCTTCAATTTGGGCAGGGTTCAGTGGGGATGGCTCTTCTCTGCTTCACATGACATCAGCTGGGCAGTCTGACTGAAGTACATATTTCCAAATATTTCACATACATGCCTGGAAATTTGGTCTTGGCTATTGTCTGAGAGCTAGGCCGGAGGTCTTGGTTCTTCTACAAATGGGCTTCTCATTGGGGCTGTTGGAACTTCCTTGCAAAAGAGTAGCTGTATTCCAAGTCCTGTGATCTAAAAGAAAAGTTATCTGACCCTACATACATAGCTTATAATGAGAGAGAGGATATCTGCAGGGGACCCTCCCACTGAGAAAGGGAACAATGAGGGCATACATTAAAGTCATTGGTTCACAGCATTTATGAAACCTTGCTAGCCACTGCTGCCAGTTCATTGATTAATGCTCAGTCTGGCTCCCTAGAAATGCTTCACCGTGGCTCTTTGCTCTTCATTCTGAATCATTCTTTACTTTCTATCAGAAATATTCCATCTCTGTAGCTGAGTAGTTTTCTTAAGCATCTTTTCATGTAGTAAATTAGGGTCCCAAATCTCTTTTCATTTTGTACTATCTCTGTACTTTTCACTCCATGCTAGCTAATTACTTAAAAAATTGGCAGAGTTTCTGTGGCTCAAATAGCTCATTCCATTAGATAAAATATATTTAATGCTAATCTCATCAAGATAGGCCCTTCTCTATTTTGGGCCCCAGTGTAGCTACCCTGTGCAGAAGCCAACACCTTGATATTCTTAGAAACCCTTTTCATAGGTACAAGGCACACACATTCATAAGAATATTACATGCCCTTTAGGCATAACCTTAAATCTTTCTGAGGTCAAAAACAAAACAAAACAAAGCAAAAACTCTCGTAGTCATGTCATGGAAACCTTTAGCATTAGGCCATTCTATTCTTGGTAGCATACTGGATTTGGTGTTTGCCCTAAAACCATTTCTTACTTTGAGAATCTACTTTCTGGTAGTGATTAGCAATGAGAAACATTCCTATTTGGAGCCTTTAAACTCCTGTTTTTTCTTTCTACATATCCTCTAAATTCTGCTCATTAACTTAACAGCTCCTTCAATCCTCTCCTCATATTTTATTCTAGGCAACCAGAAAAAGTCACTCAGCGATTTCTATGTTCTGTCCTGAAATCTATCTAGTGAAATCTCTGAGTCTGTTAGGTCTCCTCTCTATTTCCTGTTGTCATAGGTAATGATGTCGACAAACATTTGACCACTTCATACAGGAGAACCTTTTTTCTTTAGTATTCATTCTACGTGTTGCAGATTTCTGTCGAGGTGGCACTTCATTTCCAGGAACTAATTCTGTTTCTAGTTGTCTATTCCTGAGGAAGAAGCAACTCCAAAACTTGATAACTTCAAACAACAATGATTTTAGTTCATTTATTTTATATCATTCTGTGTCTCAGGAACTTGCACAGGGCTCAGCTGACACTGAGCTGACAACCACGTTGGTCTGGCAGAAACCTAGTATCTTCACTCACATGTTCAGCACCAGAGTGGGGATGGCTGCAAGAATATGTTGATCTGCGCCTCTCTTCCTCTCCATGTAGTCTCAGGGCCTGAGTATCTCTTCAGCAGAGCAGTTGGACTTCTCACTTGGTGGCTCAGGACTCTGAAATAGTGTTCGGAGAAGCAGAAAATAGAAGAAACCTGTAATTTAAGGCCTAGACCCAGAAACTGGCACATCCCTTTTGCCATATTCTCTTGGTGAAGCAGTCATGCAGACTGCTCAGATTCAAAGGCAGGAGATATAGAACCCCTATTTCTTAATGGGACCCAGTATCAAAAATCTGTGGCTATCTTTAATCAATCACAAGGATTATGAAAATACCAGTATAATTTCTAACACCAGTTTTCCAAATTGTATTGACTTGGCTTGTACAATCAGCCACAAGCCTATAAATAAAGGTGGTGGTCTGGGTTACACATTTCCATAGCTTTTTACTGGAGGAGATTTCGAATATTATCTGATCTTTTAAGTGTTTTCTTTCTACAAAAAATTGACATAGAGTTTTGAAGAAAATAAACGTAACTCCTCAGTGGTAACACTTGGAAATTTCTATTTTGTTTGATTCTTGGACATTTGTCAAAAATTTATCCTGAATATATATACCTTTTGTTCTTTGTCTCTTTTTTTGTGTGACTCTCCACTAACTACAGGAAAATTTTCCCCATGTTATTAGTCTGAAGGTACAGATTCATTTCCTCTGATCATTTCATTTTTTACGCTTTCACCTCCTATTAGTTTCTGCTAAGGCTGACAAACTTCATACGCTATTCCTTGCTGCAAGCTAAGAGATCTTTCTGTCTCTTCCTGAAACTTTTGATCTGCTATCTCTTGCCTTGCAACCATCAAGCCTGCTGTTTTAATATCTTAATTGCTTTTCTTAATTTACTCATATTTATTCCCTAAAGATGGCAGGATAAATTTTTCAATTTCCTCCAACTCTCACAGATGTAACATTTGCATTTACATTTTTAGTATACTAAAAAAAAAAGGCCTATTTCTTTTCATTCCTAATATCTTCTAATAAGGCTCCATTAACTTTTACTCTGTTTCTCTCATACTTGACCATGATAACTATATAGCAAAGAAAAAAATTGTAGAGCAGAGAATCATTTTTTTCCTCGTTAAAAAAAAAAATAGTTTGGCTGACAAAAGCTTTATTTTCAGATATTATTGGTTTCTTTTTTGTCTTGAACTTCAGTTTATCAAATCTAGAAATTATGTGGGATTCTTGACCCACTATAATACAGAAATATATTTAGACTGTGTAAAAGTCATCAGAAGAAAATAATACTACGACCTGCTCTGAACTCTGTCCTATTTTCATGTGCTGAGAGCCCAGCCTTGTGTTAGGCATGTGCATTTGTGTTATCTGCATTATGATGTGAGAATATCAGGCTGAGTTTGACAAATAATATAGATTATAAATGACAAAAATCTATAGGAATTCAAAAGAAGGTCATCTTGATGATAGCTTACTCATAAAATATGGATTTTATAAGAAGGAGACTAAGTAATGTGTTCATTTCACAAATACTTAAGTGAAGGAAATGACATTAGTATGGACCCCAAAATAAGAACCCTGCTGGAGATCAAAGGATATATTTTATTTTTTGAAGCAAGTTCAAGGCTAATTTGAAAGGTGCTCCTTATATTATGCCACACAAATTGTTTTCTTCCTCTAGAACCTAAGTAATACTTTCTTTTCTCCCAGATGAGCTTCTAATACAATGACCTTTGAAGAAATCTACATAATCCCTAGATAACTGTATTTGTCTGGAAATAGGAAACTGGTTGAGGTAACTACATAAGGCATTTGGTAGTGTGAGGATTCTGAAGCTTACCTTCATTTCTACCTACAAAAGTTATGTTTGCACATGGTCACTGTCATTCTTCTCTTTTATTATATAATGTATCCAAATTGGCTCTTATTTTTATAGCTGCCAGAAGAGCCACAGGAAGAAAATTTTAATACACTGAATTAGGACACATGAGAGTTTGGCAAACTATGGCCCACAAGCCAAATCTGCTGACTGCTTCCATTCAACCTACAAGCTAAGAATAGTTTTACATTTTTAGATGGTTGAAAACAATCAGAATAATATTTCACAACACTTGAGAATTATATGAAATTCAAATTTTGGTGCCTATTAATAAGGGAAATTTTGAAACAAGGCCATGCACATTTGTTTATCTATGGTCTATGGTTGCCTTTGTGTTATTAGACCAGAGTTCAGTAGCTGGGATTAAGCCATATGGTCCACAAAGGTGTATTTGCATATGTACTACCCAACTCTTTATAGAAAAGTTTGCTGACCCTTGTAATAGATGTTGAAGTGATTCTTTCAGAATTGAAAATTCTCTAACACTAATTGTAATAATCAGCCTTGGACAAGGGGAGGCTTTGATGAAGTCTGCATTGCCCTTGGGTTGAGGGTACTCTCACACACAGAACCAAAGTCCTTGCACTTTGTGAATAGCCTCTGCTGGCAGTGACTTTAGAACTGATATATTTGCCAATCAGATGAAAAAGGTGAAAAATTGGTTTGGAATATAGAGCAAACTGCTCTAAAGTTTCCACTTGATTCTGTATACACTGACCAAAAGGAAGAGATTGATGAGGCTTGTAAACTCAGGGACAGGAGACATTGTCAAAAGTTTTGCAATAAATTTCCCAGAAACACTGATGTTGGTGGAAAACAATAATATTTACTTCTTACCAAAAAAAGAAAGAAAAAAGAGCCTTTTATATGCTGATTTCAAAGCATTGATCTAGGAATCCTTAAAACTCCCCTTTAATCCGGTGCCACAAACAGAATGTTTTTTCTTCTTAGTTCAAAAGTAACTATTTCCATTCCATGGGTGAATTGCCTAAAGTTGTTCTTGATTCATCAATCCTAGATTTTTGGAATTCTCTTATTTCCAACAGGATTGAGGTCCTAACCTTAACTTCCTGAGAGAATTTTTCTCTTGGCAAAGATGTCTATGGAATGCCCAGATAGCAAATGCCGTTAAAGTCATTTTAGAATTTTTAATATCAAACAATTTTGAAGAGATAACACATCTTGGAAAGTAGCACAGCCAGGAACCTAAATACTACCAAGGCGACATTTGTACATACAGGAAGAATAGTAAAATGAGTTTGCATACTATTTATGAAAACAATGCTTTGGTGTACTTCCAGCTTCTGAACACATTCAAGAAAGTCAGGCCAACTACTCTAAGATAGATCAAATCACTCCCATATATCATTATAATATGGAGATAGTGAAGGGCAATAAAAATTATTTCATATTTCTGTCTTATTCACCTCAAGGTAGATGGGTGACCTCTCAGTCACACCAACTAATCCCACCATCCAAGCATTAGCTCCTGCCATTTTTTTCTTCCTAGAATTATTCACATTTTTCCTTTTCATTATATTCCTTTTTATTGTACTAAAAAAAAATGACTCTTGCATGTTTGGGAAAAGTAAAGGATTAGAAAAAAACAGAGCCAAAGGTAAACCAAATGGGCAATTGTTTAGATCAGCTTCCAGGCACAGGTAGGAAGATCAATAAATATGACCTTGAGGGAAATATTTATAGTAAGTAGAAATAGAGATAAGAAACAAATTTAGGCATGAGGAGGGACTGGAAACATTCACAGACTCAGTTCAGAAACATAATCAAGAAAGTCATGGAGAAAGCTACCACAGAGACAAATGGGGTTCAGTTTAGTTATCAGTGGTACAGATCCTCTGTATTTAACTTCTCTATATGGGGTTGGCAAATTCTAGTTAACAAGTTTTGTTGAGATTTCTAAACAGTTTAATATTTTTTCCTAGTCATCTTGTCAACTTTCTTTCCCTTGAAAAGTCATGAGATACGCTAACATTCCAGATGGTTGACAAACAGTGATGGAAAAACCCTTATGTAAGTAAAGCTTTTCAGTTGTGCCAAAGAACATGGACCTATAGGAAGACTAACCCTGCCACTCTGACTGGCAACACTGTTTTCCAAGAATATTAACCTTAAATAGAAGTATTTCTCATAATTAATGTATTAAATATTACAGTTATGATTTAGTGCACCCAATATAGTGATTCAGAAATTCAACATATCTAAGCCTTTTGGTAAAACATGGTGAACAAATGCACTTTATTTTCCTTCCTCTAACATCTGCCCAAATTAATTATAACAGAAATGCCAATTTCTTCTCATCAAATCATATTTAAAAGCAATTCCACATTCTGGAAGATTTCAGAGTCTGACCCTTATTTCTATGACATACAGGTTGGAAGAGGTGGAGGAGGGGTGCCTATGTTTTCAAGGATGCTTCTGATCTTGGATTACTCTTTTTATTTTATTTCTGGCCAGCACTGCATCTCCAAAATTTGAAACACTGGTTTACAAAAGCATACCAAAAGCCCAAATCCATTCATGCCAAGCATTCATGAGATGACATTTTTCAATCAAAGCAAATCATCTTGCTAGCTCTCCTCACCCTTTCTCATTTTTATTTCCCTATCTGCTCTACTGAACAAGCCACCACTTTCTAGTTTCTATTCCTAAAGGCACATATCAAAACACATTAGTACCGGAAGGAAATTATCAAAAATGTAACATGATCTGCTTGCTTTAAGACATTGAACTGCAGGCTAAACCACACTACTAGAAAAAAAAAAAGAAAGAGAGAAAGAAAAGAAAACAAAAATAAATAAGAAAATAATGTATAAGAAACAAAGTTTTGATCACAATATGAAACCACAATGAATATTTACTTGTGTAACATCTGAACATATCCAGGATTGTATGCTTCCATTGATTTTGAGAAAGCATCAGATTTTTCTGAAAATAAAATTGTTCACCTAGTTTCTATGAACACCACTTTACTCCATGAAGTGGGGCTCTTTACCTGGGTGAACTAGGAAAGAACTGAAAAATGCCATAGAAGGAACTGAGATAGGTAAAATGACCTGACTAGGGTCACCCAGATAATAAGCAGCAGAACCAGAACTTATACCAAGTCCTGCCTGGCCCTGAGTACCCATTCTTTCCACTTAAACAGAAAATGAACAACATGGTGTATTATCTTTTAGTTTCTAATTAGGTAATTAATAGCTGAATTTTCACATACAGAAAACTGACTTTTGCCTACTTACTGCCTAATTCTTTAGTTCTTTACCTCTTTAATGTTCAAGTCTGACTAACTCTCTAAAATGGTATGTATAATAATGATGATGGCAGTGGTGACAAGAGATGAAAATTAGTAAGAATTTAGTTCACATATTATATAAGACTATAAAACCATCTTTTTAATATACAGTCTGATAAAGTACATACTACTTTTTTCCCCCATTTTTGGATGAGGAAAGTGACACTTAGATTAAATATCTTTCTAAGATCACACAAACATTATATGATACAGTCACTTCTTGAGCTCAAGTCAATCTGACACCAAAGGAATATTATGCTATACCTTCTTTGTTCAGACTCAAGTAACAGTTCATCCTCCAGAGTGCCATCTATTCAAGTTACCTAAAGTTTATCTTGTTGTATCATATATCAAAAACATTTAATAGTTCCACAATGGAATGATTAAGTCCAAATTCCATAGTTTTATTTCTAAGATATGCTACATTCTGGACTTGATGAGAACTTTTCTTACTTCCTACTACTCTATTGTACAAACCCTCAGATTGTTACTTTTTAGGTTTTTTAAAGCCAGAATTTATTTCTATTTAAAAATGTTAAAGAGACTTTGAAAAGGTCCAAAGGCCTAAAGATGTCCAGGTTTCAAAGAAGACCATACTGGAGTGGTGTCTATTGGTTCCTCCATTGCTAACGCCTCAATTTAATCCTGCTAGTTATACACCCCAGTAATTCTAGTTGGGTAGTAAAAGTGGCCCCTCCATTTTTTCTCTAGGGTACAACGCACTTTCACCTTGCACCTTGCCTGCTTTTGTTTACATCTCATATTCTACTTACAATATTCTATACCCTCTTTGTTTTAAAATATTATGTAGTATTGATAATTTAGCTGATAATGCCCCCCTTCTAAGGAGCTTCATATATTATTCCACCCTATTAGTCCACCTCTGAAATTACCACATGTAACATCTTTGTTACTTTTTTGTTCAATTTGCTTTGTAAAGAGCCAGAATTTATAAGCATCTTAAGGTATTATTTAACTTAAAAATATATCAACACTCAATTCCCTTCTCAATTATAACTTGATTGAGGGTGGGGACACTGCCTTATGTATCTAGATTTCCTTATAGCATGTAGCACTGCCTTTTTGCCAGTGAATGTATTATAATGATCTGCTGATTTAATTTAATGTATAGAATACATGAGTGCAGAATTAGAATGCAGGAAAAAAAATCTGTTGTTCCTAATTTACACTTGTTAGAAAATAACATTGCATTTGCTTAATTTTAGCAGCAAAAGAATTTTGATTATAATTATATTTTATCATTATAATATATGTATCAGGCAACTTCTGACATGGCTTCAAATGATCCCTGACTCTAGGTGTTCATGTCCTGTGCAATTCTCCTGCTTGAGTATAGATTAGATATGGTGACTTGCTTCTAATGTATAGAACATGGTAAGAGTGATGAGATGCCACTTCTATGACTCAGTCATATAAGACAATGACTTCCATTTTGCTCGTAGATTTGGTGTCTTGCTGGTTTTGATGAAAAAATATGTTATGTTGTAGAGGCCCACATGGCAAGGAGCAGAGAGAACCCTCTGGTCAATAGCCAGCAATGAATTGAGGCCCTCAGGCCAACAGTCTGCGAAGAATTACTTTTCCCAACAATTTAGGCCAATGAGCTTGGAAGTAGATCCTTCTGCAGGTGAAATGCAAAGGAGACCCCAGTCCTTGACTACAATCCTGTGAGAGACCCCAAAACAGAGGATTTACTTAATCTCTTCCTGGACTCCTGACCCACAGTAACAGAAATGGTACACATATGTTGTAGTAAGCCATTACATTTTGAGACATTTTATTCAGTAAATAATGTTATTTCTTTCATATACATTTACCTGGTTTCATTTCCATAAAATCAATAACTGAGACTTTTAAAGCTTGATTTGTTGCAGTCCATACTGTCTACCTGAACAAGATTAGTCAGTCATATACCCTGATTCTAAGAGTAAAAACTGAGAAGGATTTATACCTATTATATCTCATTTCAAAATTACAGCAACACTATGAGGTAGGCTGATGGCAGTGGGGGGAGTTTTCTATATAATTGCCATTTTTAGAAGATACACTAATAAAGGGTTAACATATATAGAAAAGAATGAACCATATGTCTGTTAGAGTGAAGGTGAAGGTGAAATTATATTTTAAGATCCTCACATCTTATGAGCAGTTTGCTTCCACAAATGTTAATGGTTTCTCCTGCTCTTTAAATGGAAAAATGTACAAAATAGGAAATGGACTATAATTAAGTGTGTGTGTATATGTGCATGTATGCTATTTTACCTCAAATAAAAATCACTCATTTTATTTGAGAATATTGCCTTCCCCCTACATGAAAGCATCCAGCCTTCCCCTTTCCAAGGAGCTGAAGGGAACAAACATTTGTAGCATGCTAGGCTGGGTGAATTTAAGATACCCAGAAATGATTTGTTCTCCTGAGACTAAGCCAGACTTATTGAAGATAAAGGCTGAAATATCTGCCCCCTCCTTGAGTGACTGTATAAAATCACAGAGGACTGCCAGGAAAGTCTTTGTATATTTCTCCAGCATTTGCTTTCACACCTTTTTGTGCCACTGAGCAAATATTTAACACAGAGAAAAATAATAGCCATTTGTTCCAACTGGTAAGAAACTCAACATGTGATGCCAAGTTAGAGTAGTTTTTTGGGGATATAAATATGCTCAGTTAATAATGTGCATGTGCATGTGTGTGTGGGTGTGTGTGTGTTCTCACACACTTCATCAACAAAAGAGCATGATCTAGGTTAGGCATTTATGACAAATGCCAGAAGAAGTTTTAAAATCGAAAGAAATAGTATATGTAGTATATATATATATATATATATATATCCAAGTTAGTTTTTTGTTCTTTAACCAATAGTTCATTAATCCAGACATTATTCCCGAGGCTAATAATGATCAAGCAATGATAAAGCTCTTTGGAAGTATCACGGGCTCCTTAAGTACTAAATAATAAAGGGTGAGTACAGCATGAAGCTGACTGCATGAGATACGAGCAGATGGGATGTGTTTCTTAGGTGTTACACTAAAAGTGAGATATGGCAGGGACGTGTCATGAGCATCATGATTAACTTTTCCTGCCTATGATGAAAAATGCTGAGATATAAACAGTATAGTAAGAGCAGGAGAGACTCCATCTTAAGGCTAAGATTCCATTTTAAAAAGCAGAGAGTTGAGAAATAATATTCCTAACATATTCTCTGGTAATCAGACAATAACCCAAAAGCCTATCTTAAGGCAGGGCAGGCAGTCTTAACTGGTATGTCCCCACTACTTTAGAGTAACCACTATCTTAGAGGAGAACAGGATAAATAAATCGCTTGTGTTGGGTTTATTTAGCAGAACTAGCTGAAGGACTGATAATAAAGGAAAGGAGACATAGTGTCTCTCACCAGAAATAAGCACCTTGGGAACACAAGTCAAGCCTATGCCCAACAACCCCCTGTCTGCCCTTTGCCCGATTCTTGAAAACCTTAAAAGACAGAATCCCCAAACTTTCAGTGTTTGGGGACACCACACTTTCCTTTCCTTAAGTGCATACTTGCAAATAAAGCTTTCTCATTGATCAAATTATTGCAGTTTGTCTCTTTGCTATTTCATTTTATTTCCAAGTCCTCACTCTATCTTTGCTTTACTCCTAACAAGCAGGAAGGAGCTGCTAAGAGCTCAGATTTGGGCCTGCATGTTTCTGTCACCTGGGTGACTTGGACAGAACTGCCACTGTGCAATCTGCTCTTAGCAGTCTTCCTGAAAATCTTTCCCTGGGAAGTTCTCAGAACATAATCTCACCCCATCCTGTGCTCCACGGATCCTCCAAATCCTGGAGTGACAGGGGCCCGTCTCCATGCTGTGCAGATCCAAGTGGACACAGGATGCCAAGTGACCCTGATTTCAGGAGTTGTCAAGGGAATTTGCCCTAGTCGGAGAACTTTCCCTCTTTCCCTGTGCATTATCTGTTCTCTGCTGCCTGCAGGGCAGCTGTCACTCCATGCTGTTCTTGCTTTAATGAGTTCCTTCTTTACCTACACTCTTCTGACCTGCTCAAGAATTCTTTCTCATTCAGAGTCAAGAACCCTCCCCTGTCCAGGTTGAGGTTTCTCCTAGTGAGCAGGGAGAGACCTCCCCTGACGCAGCTGTCTGGAAAAAAAAGCCTCCAACTCACCATGATTTTCCCCTTTTCCTCACTTTTTCTCAGGGCATGGGAAAGCAGCGTTGCCTTGGGAAGTTGTTCCTAAAAAGAAAAGCACCGCCTCCTCCCCTCACCCCTCCCATTTGTATGATGTTTCATTCAGATTTTGTGCTTTATTTCTTTGTCTTTTTCTCAATTCTTTGAGGGTAGGACCTATGCAATCTGTATTTTCTGCACTGGATCTTGCCCTAAACTACTCATTCTACAACTATCTCACACCTCTTTCCAGAACTCAGAGAACCTTTCAGGGGGGAACTGGAGGCAAGTCTGGGAGTAGAGGGTTGCCAGTACTTAGAAACAGGAGCCATTATGCTAACTGAGAATTTTCTACTCAGAAGACTGTTAAAATAATTAAATTCTGGATTGGATCTCAGTTTCTTACTTACTGTCTGAATCATGATAATCCCTGCAGCTATACCTTCATTTAACAGAAGAAATAGTTCCCTCAAACCAACAGTTTTTGTAAATTGGCTCACATTTTGTGGCTCTGTGAAAATTTAGTCTTTGGAATAATTTCTTTTGGGAATTCTATCTAATAACCAATTACTTTCAATTTATTTTGCATTTAATGACCAAGGATTTAGTTAGGGTAGTCTAGCTGCTATACAAACCCCAAACCCCCAAATATGCTAGTTTAACACAATAAAAGATTGTCTTTCTATGAAAGAGAAAAAACGTTCCTTGTCTGCAGGCAGCTTTCCTCCAGGCTGTGATCCAGAGGCCCAGGAGTCTTGCACCTCGTGGCTCCATCTTCCCCTGTTGTTTTGTGAGTCCTGTGCTGAATGCCAGTCAGTGGCTGGTGTGAGAGATTGGGAAGAAGACCTGCCTCCATTCTGCTCCTTTTGACAAGGTTATCGGTGGATGCGAGTGGGCTGGAAAATATCCCCAGCTGAGAATTTGCCTCCTGCCACAACTCACTATGGAAGGAAAAATAAGGAGTGCAAAATAGGAATATTTGGAGGTCAGCTTGCTTTCTCTGACACTCTATCAAAAATTATTAAAGCACATAGCTCTTCCTTTTCTAACCGCTTAAAATTTGTCTTACAAAGGCCAGTACTCAATTGTATACTTTTTCTGTTGGATTTCAATCATTTCGGGTGAATGGTTGGTTGTGAGGGCAATTAAAAAACACAGCTGTAGTGCAAGAACCCTGATTACCACTGCAGAATCACTCAAGGCTCCTAATACAGTCCTGGGCTTAGGGAAGGCACCGTTTCCATTCTTGATGGAAGAGTTCCATCCTATCAAATCCCGAGTACTCACACCAGGCACCAGGGCTTCAGGGGCAAGATGGTAGCTCTGAATAAATAGCAGCTAACAAGTTATGTTATTCATTTTAACTAGAGAGTTACTTGCGGTCTCCTCATAAACCCTGGGTTCACCCATAGTAAGCTTCAAGTCTTCTGGCTGATGACACCATGGTTCCTAGAATTCCAAGACAAATATTTCCATAAGCATCTACTCAAATTGTGAGAAGTGTAGGAATGGCACACAATCTCCTTTGCTTGCTGTTGTGGTGTGGTTTGGTTTTTGTCTTAAGGAAATATCTGCAGAAGTAAAGGAAAGGGAAATTTTCTGAAATATTACTAACAAATATGCATTGCATTTTTATAACTTTTGTAGGGTGTCTTTACAAAGTACTTCCATGACAATTATTATGTTTAGTTTTTTAAATTGCCTGGTGATATTAGAAGATGGGTATTATTATCTCCAATATAGCAGGAAGAAATTTTAGCCCACTGTGGACACATCAATTCCTCAGATTAATATAAATTAGTATTAATACTAGGGCTGGAATGATTGTTTGGGGGTCCATAATCCATGTGTTTTTCACAAGATGCAATGAATTGTAAACTCTGGGATGGTAGGGAAGTGTGTGTTTCAATTTTCATTACCTATTTGAATTTTGAGAAAAAAATGGTTTTAATTAAAGAACCCGTGTGTGTGAAGACAGGGTGCTAGAGATTGCTCTTCCGCATGTCTACCACCTATTTGATTTACACCTTTTCCCCTGGTGAGCCCACAGTGAAGACACCTCCTGTTGTCCTGCTTTAGCATTCTCTCTCAATAGGCCATTCCTACAGGCCCAAGGAAGACACAAATAACACTTCTGTGAATATATCCAGGGTTATTTGTAACCCAGAATTTTCTTGCACTATTGTACAGTACATAGATTTTTCTTCTTGACTCAAAAGCAAAGAGCATGGATGTGTCCTAAATATTTTAGTACCCTTTAGCACCTTATTATGAAGGTAGGATACAAATTTGGAAGTTTTCTCACTTCTCAAATTGCAATGATTTTTTGCTTAATGAGTGCCATGTGTTTATTAGTTCTTTGTGGAGTAAGACTTATCTTTAATGTTTGAAATTTAAATTGAATTTCAAGAGAAACTCAGCTTGCTAATTAGTCTTCCAGGATTCAGTGGTCAAGGTTGTATTCCCTCACGTCAGTCCCTTCACCATTTTAGAAGCAGTAGTTGTAGTCTCCTTTCAGCCTTCGTTTTCCAGGCTGAGAGTCCCCAACTCTTTAGTCCGTTCCTCAGAGTATATGCTGCACACGTAAATCAGGCTTCCATGGAAGCTAAAAGAGGTAATTATTATTTGCATTTTGGGCATTTAAAAACTCAAAGCTCAGAGGTGAGGATACTTAATTCTAGCTGCTTCACCAGATTATAAATTTCTCCTGGGAACACAGCTCCTTCTGTTTGTTTTATCTACATCTCTCTACTCCTTAAGATTCCAGTGATACAACCATACAAATAATCCTGACTCTAGAGCTCTAAAGGAGAAATACATTAGGACCCATCAATTTACTAATTCCAATTCTAGTTTCTAGGTCTCTCTCTGCCAAGGGAAGTAGACATGTACTATTACCTAGGGGGTTATTTGAGCAAAAGAAGGAGTCTGTTTAGATCACTGAGGTGAGAGATTTACTTTTACCTTCTATCTCACAAAAATATTTCCCTCTGAATTATACAGCTCCATGCCTACCTCTCTTGAGTGATGTAGGTACAATCCAGGGATACTGAGAAAAATCATCTCCCCCAAGATGAATGGTTTCCCATGGTTTAATTGTTACTAAAGGACAAAGCAGAAGTTCTCTACAAGGTCTTTTTTAGAGTTTAAACCAAATTTCAACCTTCTTTTTTTCTTCTCTGGCCTCAAAGTTACATTTTAATTACAGTGCAATAATTTGAGAAACATTGGTAATAGGGAAAACTTTTAGACCTTTTGTTCTTTAGTGCAGTCAAGGGAAACCTCATTAGAGAGGATTTTCTTAGTTAGCAGGGCTCCGAGGTTAATGAGCTGTGAGTGATAATATATAGTAGTAATCCCTCCTGGCAGTAACAGGTTGTATTTTATACATTCCTTAATCTCAATAGGGAAGGAGGTGATGGGAGAGGGTGAGAAAGAAACCAATTTAAGGGGCTTGGGGATGTTCCAAAAATCCCACTCCTGGTATGAATCATAACTGGAAACTTTGCATATTAAAACCTGTGAAACTGAAAGATGAGTGGGTAAAAACATTTCTCTGTTAACTGATTTTAGTAACAAAATGGTGAGATGTTATTATTCCCAAGCTGAATTCAATGAGGTTCCCCAAGATCTGGCATCACCAGGTGCTAATTTCCTTCTACTGTCACAAGTAGGACAGTACAGTCATAATGGTAGTTTGTATAGTCATAAGCCTTGTATCAATCTGATAGAAATGAGGGAAACCAGGAAGGCATAAGTAGATGAGGGTGGTGTTCATCAAGGAATATCCCGAGCTCAGGGCATTTTGGGGGTAAAATTTATATGACTTACTTCCAAAGTGGGTCATCTCTGAAATGGACTGAAACATCTCATCAAATGGCCTTATTTTCAGTGACAGTAGAGTGGTCCTTATGAACTTGTTTTTGTTCATCCCGTTTGGCATTTTGTTTGCTGTTGGGAACCTTCTAGAAATCAGCTCAGCTCAAGCTATAAGTTTAAAGAGCCAGAACTGCCTTTGTAAGCAAAGTTCAGAGCTCAGTTGGCTGAGCCATGATGTCATCCTATTTGTGTGACATTAGACACTTTTAGGTAAAGAAAAGAAAGGAAGGAAGAATGAAGTTTCCTTTCTCCTTTGCCATCTTTTCTGTTAAAGTTTTGCATCCCAGAATTGCCATGAATTATCTAAATTGCTTAACAAAATAATGTTCAGAATTCTTGCCCAGACATTGAGGGACATCCATGATTTGGCATTGTCTGATCATTCTGTTTTATTTCCCAATTCTTTTCTCTGTTAGAAACAAGCCAGAATATTCACCTTCTTCTAAACATTCAAAGTCCTTTTCCATTTTCATTCATTAGGTTACTGCTGCCTGGAATGTTCTACTTCACTTCTAGTTCTCTCCTTCCTATTCTTTAGGAACTGGACTAAAAAAATATATATATAATATCAACCAATCAAACACACTTTCATTCTCCATGAAATCTTCCTTATAATTTCTATTTAGAAGGAAGGGAGGAAAAAAATCCTTCTTTATCTCTTAAAGTACTATTTTTGTGAATATGTATAAAACTACTTTGAAAAGAATATTAAAGTGCTTTTTAATTCAAGGTATTTCTAAATTTATTAGCATCATAGTTCCTTTTTTCATAAAAATAAACAGTATTTTAACACTGAAAACAAGAAAAATCATCTCAGAATGACAGACAGTCTTATAAATCAAATGGATGCTGCATCATGGAAAAGCAAATTTTCTTTCCATTTTTTTAAAATTAACATAAATGCCTGAAGATTTAATTTTTCATCAGTCCCTTGCACCATTCTTGGATAAGTTCGAAAAGCCATTCTTACATAGGAAGATTTAGCAGGCTGAGAAATATTTCATCCAAGTCACTAAAGAGCCAGAGAAAGAAGACCTCTCCAAAAGAGGTCTTCTCCCTGGGAATGGATCACTGAGAATGCTCAGCAGTGTTTCTCTCATTTGGCAGGTCCTAGAGAAAGCCTGAGAGATGCTGCTTCAGGTATTTGAAGCCCCTTTTTGAGGCTCCTTGCTGATGGAAAACTCCCTTTTTGTTTATCTCTAAGAATGTGATGAGATAAGAAATCACTCTAACATTTTTTTTTTCCGGCTCATGGTGGGGCACCAGGGACACCAAGAATGTTTTAGATTGAATTGCATATCTACTTTGTTTTACTAAGGGAAGTTAGTGTCAGGTACATAAAAGAGCTCTAGGTCTGCCCTCCAGCTACTCTTGCTCAAGTACATGGGGTTCAGGTACTGGTTCTGAGTGTGCTGTCTGTTTGTGTTTGTAAGATCTGAATTTCAAAATCAACTGCTTATAGTTTCTATCATCTACTTGAAGTACCTCTTCTCTTTCAATCCACACATACCCTTCTTTATAACACTCAAAGGTGTATAACTCTGATTACCTGTCTTTTTTTATCATGTTATTTTGGGACTTTTGGTGACTTCTAAGACACCTAAGAGACACCTGTAAGTGACTACTTCATCAGGAATTAGATTGATTACTTGGTCCTTAAATTTTACAAGCTCTTATTTTTGTTCTCAATAATCCCTGGGTCAAAATTTAATGGAAAGAATAAGCATTGATTGTTCCTTTGAAAGAAAAGTTATAGATCAATAGGAAATATATATATGAACCATTTTTCTATTGTTTTTTGTTTTGTTATTTATTATTTATTTTGGTATCATTAATCTACAATTACATGTGCAATATTATGATTATTAAACTACCCCCTTCATCAGGTCCCCCCCACCAACCCCATTACAGTCACTGTCCATCATCATAGTGAGATGCTATAGAATCATTACTTGTCTTCTCTGAGTTGTACAGCCCTCTCTGTGTCCCCCCAACATTATGTCTGCTAATCGTACTGCCCCTTTTTCCCCCTTGTCCCTCCCTTCCCACCCATCCTCCTCAGTTCCTTTCCCTTTGGTAACTATTAGTCCGTTCTTGGGTTCTGTAAGTTTGCTGCTGTTTTGTTCCTTCAGTTTTTTTCTTTGTTCTTATACTCCACATATGAGTGAAATCATTTGATACTTGTCTTTTCGGCTTGGCTTATTTCACTGAGCATAATACCCTCTAGCTCCATCCATGTTGTTGCAAATGGTAGGATTTGTTTTCTTCTTATGGCTGAATAATATTCCATTGTATATATTTTCTATTGTTTTTAATTGTCTTAGAGTTTAGAGTTTTAGAGATGAAAATCTGGATGATTAGAGTAACTTCTGCCTTTTTTTTCCCTACAATTTTGAGTCTTTTGGTGCTTAAGAGTTTAAATTTCAGGTTTAGTATGCTTAAAATAAATAACATTAACTGTGTAAATCTTATACTCTTGATTTAGAAGCTAAAGTCCTTAAGAGAAGGACATATTGGCAATGGGAAAGAATTTAGTTACCATTGCAGAGATGTCCTTAAAGAATTGTGTTATTTCTTTAACCTCTCTTCGATAAAGTAGCTACCTAGGATTTTATGAGAAAAGTTTAAAAACAAGTTCTAGAACCCTAAATTGCTGAGCACAGTGAGGGTGACTCTACTGGAGGCCACACTTCACATGAATTCATGACTCTAGCAAGTATAACATGGAAGAGATGGAGAAAAGATGTATGAAGCTGCTGCACGAACCTAAAAATTGTGTACACTTTGCCTATAATTCCTTTCTTCAGATTCCTATATCTGTCATACCTCCCACCATAAATAAAATCTTATACATAGCCCATACTAATCTACTTTATTTCTTTTCTTCATTGACTAAGTTCTAACACTGATCTTTGTGTTACCTTAACCTGAAGTATAAGAACATATGATTGCATATGTTCTTCATATAAGAAATGTTACGTATATGATTAGAAAAGGGGAAATACAAGGATCCCACCATAAATAAAATCTTACACATAGCCCATACTAATCTAATTTTTTTCTTTTCTTCATTGACTAAGTTCTAACACTGATCTTGGTATTACCTTAACCTGAAGTATAAGAACATATGATTGTATATGTTCTTCATATAAGAAACATGAAGTATATGATTAGAAAAGGGGAAGATACAAAGAGTGAGCCCACTATGCTATTTGCTCTGGACCAAATGCTTCAGGTTTATCTTAAGCTTTTTTTTCTCCCTGGTTAGAATAAAATTGTTACCAGAGTGATTTCCTTGGAGGTAGAGAAAATAAACCTTTAATATTTCCTTGACATTAATCCATTCCCAAACTTCACTGTATTTACTTTTCCCAAAATTCCAGCATCAGCAATAAATCTGTTCTCAAATTCCATTTGGATTTGTGTCACAGTTTTTCTGGACTCTTAGTTTATTTTATTTATATTTGCAAACATACATATAATGACCTGCTTAATGTAGAAATTATTTCAGTCCTGTTTGATTCAATCCTCTTATTAAATGAGGGTCTGCTATATTCTAAGCCATCTGCCAAATACTGTGGAGAAGTAACGGAAGTATTACGTGTAATGATTATCCTTAAAGAAACAGATTGTGGTCATGAGACTAGGTTTTAGGGAGGATTTCATCTTTCCCCTTTCTATTCAAACACATCCATAATCAATTTCTGTTATCTCACTCTCCAGAGTATATTTCCATTTCTGATACTTCTCTATAACTCCACCACTGCCATACTCATTCAAGCCACTCTCATTCTTTGCCAGGACAAAAGAAATAGCCTCCTGTAGGCCCTCCTTCTCCCATACCTGCCTTCCTTCCTCTGTAGTATATTTGTCCCCACACAGATAGAGTCATCTTTAGAAATTTCAAATTAGATCATGGTCCTCCACAGGCTTTAACTTTCTAATTATTTAAATTAAAATCCAAACTCCTTTCACTGGCTCCTTGCTTGTTCCTCTGACTCATATCCTAGAGCACTGTCACTTGGCCTGCACAGTGCCACCTGGGAGCAGCATGACTCCAGAAGTCTGGGATGTGGCCCAGGAATCAGTGTACTAACAATCCCTCCAGGTGATTCTGCATTGATCTGAGCGTGGAGGTGGCTGATGTTCTCTGGGTTTCACTCTTTATTAGGTAAGGATAAGCATGTTTTCCTTATCATCTCAGATACCAGTGGAAGACCCCACAGAATCCTCTTTGAGAGTTACTATGTGTCACCTACAGTGTGTAAGACTGGATTTACACACTTGATGTGTGTCTGAGAGAATATCAAGCATGAGAGATGGTCTGGTTACCTGTTCTGACAGTGAAATGAAAGAAAAGAAAGGTGGCTGACTTCCTTGGGCAATCAGTGCTTCCAGACTTCAAAGAGGAAAAGGATGCAATTCCCTTAGGCCAAATGGTGTCCCCTTAAATCCTACCCAAAAGCTGTGTAAGAAAAAGAAAAAGAAGAAAATCAGAACGGAACAGGAGGCCCTTTTGGATAGCCACAGACTAAGGAAGGTGCTGTGAGCAACCAGATATAGAATGAATCACATAAAGGAACAACAGGTCTCCCAAGAGACCACTTGAGCAAGAGTCAGCTTTACCCACCTGCTTGGCCCGGAAAGAATGGAAGTCATATTATTAGTTAGGTAAGGACTTTACTCATCTTTCTATTCTTGCCTTCCTAGCTTTGACCCTGGAAGGATCAGCATTAAGTCAAAGTTAACAAACTGAAAGAGGAATAAGCTATTCATAAGCCAGGGTCCTGCAGACACCAGCTGCAGTACAGGTATCACTCTTCTCCCAGTGTGAAGGACTTGTCTGCAGTCTGCCTGGCTAGTAAAGAGGAGTAACCATAACATTGAATAAAATGTAGAGTTTTGATTCTTAACTGTATTTGGACACACTAGTTATCTGCAAAGGTTTTCCTATATATAAAACCAGATCATCTTCCAACAGAGATAATTTTACTTCTTCCCTTCCGATTTGCATGTCTTTTATTTCTTTTTATTGCCTCATTGTTCTGGCTAGGTCATCCAACACTAGGTTGAATAGAAGTGGCAAGACTGGGCATCCTTGCCTTGTTCCTGATCTTAGAGGAAAGGCTTGTGATTTTTCACCATTGGGTCTCATGTTAGTTGCAGGGTTGTCATATATGGTCTTTATTATTCTGAAGTACAATCATTTTATACCTGATTTGTTGAGAGATTTTAATCATGAAAGTATGCTTAACTTTTTCAAGTGCTTTTTCCTCAACTATTGAAATGATTACATGATTTCTATCCTTCATTCTGTTAATATGATGTATCACATTTATTGATTTGTGTGTGTTGAGCCATCCTTTAACCCAGGGATAAGTCTCAGTTGGTCATGATGTATGAGCCTTTTAATGAGCTCTTGAATTCAGCTTTCTAGGGGCTTATTGGGGATTTTTGCATGTGTGTTCATCAGAATATCAGCCTATACTTCTCTTTTCTTGTAGTGTCCTAGTCTGACTTCTGAACATATATATATGAAGGAAACAAAATCAGTATATTGGAGAGAATCAGCACTTCTATGTTCCCTGCAGCATCACTCACAATATCCAATAAAAGGAAACAGCATAAATATCCTCCCATGAATGGATGGATTCAAAAATATGGGATATCTATAATGTAATATTATTCAGCCGTAAAAAAGAAGTAAATCCTGCCATTTGCAACATGGGAAAAGCTGAAGAGTATTATGATAAGTGAAATAAGCCAGATAGAGAAAGACAAATACTGTATGGTATCACTTATATGTGGAAAAATCCAATTTCATAGAACCAGAGGACATAATGGTGGTTTGATGGAGAGAGAGGATGATGGGGAGATATGTGTCATCTTTGTGTGAATATAAATATATATATTCAGTTACAAGATGAATAAGTTCTGAGGCTGTAATGTACAGCATGGCTATAATGTTGCATACTTGAAATTTCCTTAGAGTAGACCTTAAGCATTCTTAACACATGAAAAAAAATGTTAATTATAGGAGGTGACAGATGTGTTGCTTATCTTGAGTTTGGTAATCATTCCACAATGTATGTGCATATCAAATCATCACACTGTACACTTTAAATATGTACAATTATATTTGTGAATTATTCCTTAATGAAGTTGAAAAAAAATGATCTGCAAGGGAACCTTTTATTGCATGAAAGTCACTCCCAAATTATGAGGATTTACCTGCATTTTATTCAGAGGTAGGAAAATATATTTAAAGGAACACAGAGAGATGCAAACAGTAAGTGCACTTTTGGATTACACCCTGTGAGTAGGGTTTGCTCAACAAACAGGCAGTAGTTACTTTCTGCTTAGCTATAGCACCAAGGAACAGGGATCTCACCTACTACTGTTCACTAAGGGATTCCTAGCACAAGGTCAAGTCTGGTATCAAGGGGAGCTTAATGAATTCAACAAATGATGAATAAATGAAAGAAAAAATTCTAAATAAAGGAATACAAATGGTAGACTGGGGTTTAAATTGTGACCATGCCATTTATGTTACTGTGTGATAATTACTAAACCTCAGTTAATTTCTTAGAAAAAATTAAATAAATGCACCTACCTCTGAGGTGATTTCAGGAATGAAATAAAATAATGTTTATAATATGCTTAGTACAATGCCTGACCCATAATTACCATTATGATTATTATACTTTATTTTAGGAAACAAGACATACATGTGTTATATTAAATTAAAACATAAAAACAATAAATCTCTTAGTGATTAAAAAATAATGTGGGATTCAAGTTCTGAACATTTTGAAGTAGACAATGATCTGTAGAGTTGGACCAGAGAAAAGAGGAGGCCAAAGGTCTGGCATGCAATGTTAGGAAGGAGAGTAGAGGGGTACCCCAGGTACCTAGCAACTGCTAGGTAAATACCATCAGCATCCATACCTTTATTACCTCACACCTAAATTAAACTCATCAGCCTCCTAACTGATGTTGATGTAAGCCTCTACCATTTTATTTTCCTCAAAATATTGCTCAAAAGTGGCACTCCTATAATCAAAATCACTAACAAAGAAAGCAAAAACAAAACAAACAAAAGCCAATCCAAAATGCCCCACAGAAACTCTTTGCACAGAATAAAGTCAAAAGTTCTCAAATGGTGGTGTGCTAGCTCCACTGTTACATGGCAGAATGTCTGACTTCAAGCCTTATCATTCCTCACCAAGAACCTTCTTTGAGCTATAGTCATCTCTTTACTGCCCCTTGAATATATAACAAACATTTATCACTTGAAATGTCTGTTCAGTTTGCATTCTCTTTGGTGGGTATGCTTCTCTCCACTCTTATAGTCAGTTCCAATTGCCGTCTCCTTCAGTGCAGCTCAAGTCATCCCTCCTGGGTTCACTCCCTCCTCTCTCTGGAAAGGCATTCCTCTAATTGGTTATAAAGCTCTTGTCCATTTATCAAATGCTTTGGGATGTCCTGTTCACTGTGTTCTCATATAATTATTTCATTACTGTAGTTTAGTTACATATAGATTATTAATAACTTTTTATACATTTCTCTTCTTAGAAGAGTATACATGCTTTGATGATAGATACTTTTTTCCATGCATCTACCCAGAACTAATATAATATTGTGTACATGATCTATTTCATAGACTCCTGTGGTGATATGGCTGTTGTGTATCCCGATGGCTTGGGGTAGGGCTAATGTTAAAGTTGTCACTGTGTCTTATCAAGGAGACTGATACAGACCTCCGCTTGAAACTCTAGATCACCTTGAGGAAATACAAGGGAGATCTATGTTTCACAATCACCCAGCCACAGTCATCTGTATCATCTTAAACTATTGACTTATCCTCAGTCAATATTGAGAATATCTATTTCTGGCTAATTGAAAAGCAGTTGAGTACTATTTGAAATTTTTGTTATAATTCATTGGCTTGCTGATACAGGGAAAAAATGAGAGTTGGAAGAAAACGAAAAATGTGTATCAGTCACATAACCCCAAATAGCTTTAAGATAGGCAAGAGTGTGTAAGGAAGGGTTCAGGTCATTTGTGTTACTTAGAATGAATTATTTAAATATCTGTGATAGAACCAGTTGAAATAAATTTGGAAATAAAGTATAATATTACCATAGAGTCATACTGTTGGTGACAAGAGAGCTAAAAAATAGGGGAAAAATAACTGGCTGGTAATATTTTAAAGGGTAACCAATGCTCACTAGCAGCTGCAGTAAGACATTAAGTAATAGAGCACAGTAATGTTAACTGCTCTCCTGGTAAGAGTGGTAAATGAAATAAACCCCAGCATCCGGGGTATCATTAATCTATAGTGAATAATGGCAGTGGTAGTGTAAGGAGATTAAAAAGGGCATTGTAAACATTTGTGGCTGTATAATATACAAATTAAAAATGTGAGAATGCTTGCAGCTGCATAATCTACAAATTAAAAAGTGTAATAGCATGGCATTAATTACTGGCTGATCAATTCCCCCATAACTGCTGGCATGTAGATGAACAATTATAGGTCCAAAATGTTATTTGAGAAAGAGACATTGACCTTGGAACTGTAAGGAATGATACTCTGTTATAAGGTAATACAGGATCCTATCAAATTCAGTTCCAATATTTGTAGCTGCAGCCAGCTCAGCACAGGGCCATAATCACCACACTATTTCTTTCGATTATGGTGCCAGAGGGGTTACACATTGTTTTCTCTTTTTGAAGAGAAACACCCAGTGACCTTCAGCCTTCTGAAAATGGGACCATCAGGCCTCATTTCCAAGTTCAAACAATTTTAATAAAAATGAAATAGCAGGAGATAATGTACTTTACCCTTCCAGGCCAACAGAACAGTTTGGAAAGTTGGAAAGACAAACTTCATTCAGATATGAACATCCCAACTGGGATTGTGGCCGTAGACCTAAATGTTTCAAGACCATTCATTTTTCAGGTTGACAAGTAACTAAGTAAATAGAGACTCAGATAGTTGATTGATATTGGAAGTCAGAACACTTACCTCTGTTCCCTAGACCTCCTTAATAAACAGATGACACAGCAAAGCTGCGCTCTTGAAGACGATTTGCTGTTATGGTGACCAGTAAGGTAAGTGACTGAGGTACTGAAGCAGAGCAGCTGCTACATCAGACGTGTGGCTTCTTTCAGCCCATTAGCTCTGTTAGTGCCGTTCGTGACACTGAATTACAACTTCTCATCCAGGAGTTACCGACATTCTCAGCACTTTTCATTTACTAACTGTGATAATCTGGATTGCCCACTGTCCTAATAAAAGTGATCAGGGTCACACTGACTGCCAGCCTACTGCACACTTTTCACACGTACCATCCTTGGACCTTCTTGTGGAATTGGGCTCTGCTGACCACTCCCTTCATCTAGAAACTTCTTTTTTAGCCTTTTTAACCTTCCATCATGACTGCCTCAGTTTTCTTCACAATTATTGGCTTCAATGACACCAAATGTATCAACCTCGTTCCTTTTTCCTTCTTTCTCTCCATTTTTTCCCAGGGCAGTTCCATCTACTTCTTAAATACCTATAGGCTTAATCTCTGGCCCAGACCTCTTTTCTAGGCCTTAGAGTCTTCTCTACAGAACGGAAGCAACTGGAGGGCCGAGCCCCTCAGTCCCTGAGCGTGCACCCTCAGGCAGCCATGGAATGCAAGCCGCCCCTCCTCCTGTTCCTGATTTGTGACTGATGGCCAGAGTGCCCACTCCATTTTTTTAAGTTCCCAAACCCCTTATGCCAAGTCAGTCATCATGATCTGTTTATATCATCTTCTTCTTCTTTTTTTTTTAACCAAATCTTTCTCTCTCACTCCACTGTTACTCTCTTCCTCATAGTTTTCCAGCATTTTTTGTCATAGCTAAATAGTTTTTTTCCTCTTCTACTTTAAGTACTGTCCCCAACACACACCCTGCAGCTCATTCTCTGTAGGGTCATCATAGTCATTGCTGACCCAGCTATAACTTTTTAATTGCTTTGTATTTTTACTGGTAAAGCTGAGCCTTTCATCATGACCTGTGATTCCTTCAATAAACTGGTCCCTGATTAATTCTTCAAATGCACGTGCTACTGCTTTCTGATTGTGCCTGTTTTCTCCAACAGTGATCAACCACAATAATAATGCTTTAGACAAGGCCACGTTCAGTAAACCTTCAGGCCTTTGCCCATGCCATTCCCCTTCCTTGATCCCTGCTCCTTCTGTGGTCAATATCAAATGGGATAATTCATGCCAAATAAAAAGTAAAAAAAACCTGGTACCTAGGAAGTGATTAGCATTCGTGTTACTGTTACTCATTACGCTATTAATATGATTGTTGTTATCTCCACTGCAACCACTTTAACATAAGCAAAGTCACCCCAATGGAGCAAACTCCTGAGATGCGATTTCTCCTCATTAGTTTTCAAGCCTCGGTTTAGATGTCATTTTCCCTCAGAAGCCTTTCTTGTGACCCTCCACAGAGCCATCCCTGTTTTATACCTTATTCTCACAGATCCTTCCATTATCACGTTTCTCAAATATGCTGTTTGTCTAAACGGCCATTCACCTTTTCCTGTGTCTCTATAAATGACTGAGAGCCTGATATCTGGTAGGCAGTCAGTAATCTTTACATTATGAATTGTATTGAACTTAGCAAACCAAAATAAATGCTTGGAAATTGGAAATCAAAAGGTAAACAAAATACTGCTCCATTGGATCACTTTGCTCACGTGAAAGTGGTGGCTGTGGAGACAATAAC
>JAVSCE010004506.1:0-72324 GCA_032199065.1 Smutsia gigantea
CAAACAACCTATGTATTCTCTCCTGGAATGTGCGTCACCACCTGTGAACGTCACTGATGGCTCAATTTCAAGACAGGTAAAAACTCCCTTCTCCGTTAATCCTCCTCTGACACCCAAGAGTACTCTGGGTGTTGTTTTTCCATCCTCCCAGAGCATCCCCATCCTAACTCTGCCTTTTCCCTGGGGTACTGTGATTGTTTCCTTAGCCATCTCCCTGTAACATGTTTAAGCCCCTTTACCTCCTGGAGTCAGAAAGGTATCTGGCACTCTGAAGGTTCTTATAAAGTCTCTTGACAGGAACCTTTCCGTTCTCTCAACTACATTTCTCCCGTGAGTTTCTCCCTCTGGCTGAAGGCATCTCTATCAAAATGCACCAAGAATGAGGGTGCATGGTTAAACAAAGGACTTTCGCTTAACTATGCAGTACTGCTCAGAAGGGCTCTTAGTCCCCTAATATCCTGATTGCCATTTCCATGCAGGACTTTTATACAAATGGCTAATCTAGTATTACTTACAATAGCCTGTGAATCTCGAGGCTCATGATTTAAAAAAGACTCTATGGTCAAACGTGTACAAGTAACACTGAATATTTTATTGTCTTTTGGAGGGTAACAACTCATGTAAGTTTGTAAAAAGTGTGAAGAAGTCTTGCAAGAAAGAAACATGTAGTTTTAACTCAGGATTTCCCAATATCATTTACCATGGATGCCCTTTTTAATTTAGAAATAACTAAGATAAGATAAAATTAGTATCTTCTGAGGAACAGCAAAATTTCCCTTCAGTTCCAGACGTTGACAGTCTACCTTACAGATTTCCAAAATGTTTCCAGAATACTGGAAAAGAACTCATAATAAAATAATAGGCTTTAATTTAGAAGGAGATCAAGCTCTCCTCTCAAAGGGCTATAGGATTAAATATACTTTTTATAAAGTACTTAGTGAAGGCACTTCCAGTGCACTAAGGCACCTGCCATCTTGGGATCAGGAGCCGCCATTTTGTTTCCTGCAGCCTCCAATCACCAACGACCAGATGATCACACCACCTCCTTTAGACCCAATCACCAACATCCCTGTAGCAGGAAACACCCAACCCCAACTCCAAAAAAACACACTTCCTCACCCATGAGCTGTGCTCTCTATTCAGAGACAGCCATTTTCATTTTCTCTTTCAGCCATTAAAGTCTCTTGTGTGGGTTTGTGCTTCCCTGAGTTATTTTGGGGTAGGGAGGGTCATGGCGAGATATCCTTTACTTAGCACAATGCCTGGCACACAGAAAGGACTCCGCAGACCTTACTTGTTTATTATTATTTATATTATTGTTTTATCTTACTATAAACTCTGTTGACAGTTCTACCAGTTCAAAATAGTCTTGTCTGAAATTCTATCAAAAAGTTTTTTGACTGTACCACTGGGACTACATTTTTTATCCATAAATAATTTATGTATTGCCTGTATTGCAATGCCAGAGCTTGACATTTTATTACTGAACTATATTATTTTTTTTAATCATGGATTTTATAACTTAAAATGTTATATGTTATAAATGGCATTACGTAAAACATCATGTTATATGCTTTTAAAACTATGTTTTATAAATTAAATTTATAAAAATCTAATTTTGGACAAGTCTGCACCAAAGGGGCAACTTCTAAATAGGGTAATAATATTTGCAGGAAATACGAACATTTAATATACTCAATTTTAAAAGCACATAAAATTTAAAAGATACAGAACAGCAAAGCCTTACTAAGTGGTAGAACACCATGACAAAGTCCTTGCATAACAGAAAATGCATTGGCAACCATATGGAAATGTGTTGAACCTAGTAATAAAGGAAACACAAAATTTAAACAAAATAATAAATTTTTGGTGGTACAACAAAAAAAATAATTAAATGTTCTTTGTCCATGAGAATAGGTTGGAATTTTTTATAAATACATTTTAATTAATAGAAACTTTGGCAAAGAAATTCATTTTGTGTTACAATTTTCTTTTAAAGTTTACCCTCTTTACCCAATAATCTCAGTCTTCATAAAGTCCTTGCTTGAGAAGGAAAAAATGAGTCTCAGTATTCATTTATTAACTGGCACACTTCTGCATTCTTGTCTTGGTCAAATGGCAAGAGAACATCCTCTTTCAGCCTATTTTACTCACTTAACTTGACATTATTTCAATTAACATATTAACATTAATATACATCAATTTGACTTTCTTAATAAATCCAAGATGAAAATAATAATTATATTTAATTTTTTATTTGTTAAAATACAGAAATTTCAATCTGAGGTCTACACTATTATTGTCTGAATTTCTTTTTTGTGGCATTTTTTTTTTTAATACTCAGAATTACATTTTGAGACCATGTTGTAAACTCATTGCCAGATTAGTACTGTCTAAAGATCAGTGATTCTGCTATTTGTCCTCAAACCCTCTGTGCCTAGCAGGGTAGCTGGCATGGAGGACACATTTAATGCATGTTTGTTAACTGAATGTATGAATGAACAACTTCTAAATATTAATCTCTTCTATTTGGAAATTTTGCTTTCTGCTTTCTTCAGGGATGTATTCTTTGTGTTTTAGATCAGTTGTATCTATTTAAACATATTCAGACCCTAAGGGATTATTTCCATTTAATTTTATTCAGATGGTTCCAATCTTAAAAACAAACACAATCTTTCAAATCATCTACCGTTACTAATTTTTGGCCATTTTCCATATTTCCTTTTCTTTGTTTCAACTTCTGAGATTTTGTGACCTAGTTTTTCAAAGCTAAGCCAGAGCTTTTGCGACAGAATGAAGGGTTGGGAGGGATTTTAGAAACCCTCTAATATGAGAGTGGACATGTAACAATTGAGTGTCAGATAATTTGCTCAGGACCAGATGCAAAGTCAGGAATAGAACCCAGATCTAGGTTGCATTGCTCCAGTCTTCTTTCTACTATAATCCTAAATTTCAAGTTTTATTTTTCTCTGACATTTTTTCTTTTATCTGTTTATTCATTCAAAAACCATATATTGAGGACACACTTTTTGCCAGGTGTTGTGAGGGTCACCATCAGTAAACAGGAGCAAATGGAAAGTTCATCACTTGATTTGAACAGACACACTTGGCAGTTAAGAATATGGAAATGTTCTCCCTTTCAAGTGTAATGGTTCTCAAATCTTTTCAGATTTGTTGTTTTGTGTCTTAAACAAGCTGATTCAGCCTTGTGTTCAATGCTGAATTTCCTTACTATTTTTTAAATTATAGCCTTCCCTTGAGAAACATGATTAATTCATATTGCTGAAATTATCACTTTAGTGCAAATAACATATGGTTTCATTCTGTTTCTAGTCTCTCTGGTTTGGAACATATTTTTGAAACACTAATAGATTTCTTATCCTGGAAGCCTCTTAATGCTTTGACATTAAACATAGGCATTAAAAACTGTAGCAGTGTTAATTGAGAATGGTAATCAGGATGTGACCACTGGGTCCTATTTTGTGTGAGTTAATGTAACTCAATTATGTCTGGTATACTTAGAATGGAACTTTAATAACAATGAGCTATTGTTTTAATTTTATATTATTTCTATATAAAATTGTGCTCTTTTAAATACTGTAAAGCAATAATATTTAAAGTTCTCAAAATATAAGAAATACTTAACTGCTATTATAGTTGATGCTGGTGACTACCAATGTCCATGAGGCTTTTTTGTTCAAGTTCAATCCTTTTAAAAGGATATTTTGATATTTTAAATGCACATATTCCTTATGATATTAGTAATTTTATGACATAAATAAAACCACTTGTCCTTAAATTTGAGAATTCAATGAAATAATTTTAAAAATTGCTAATCAGCAGGAATAAGCAATAATAATAACAGCTAGTTGTCCTAAAATGTCCATTTTAAAAATTGAGAATTAACTCCAAGACCCTTCTATACCAATTCACTTCTTGCCTTACACCAAATTCTTTGTTTTGGCATCTCCAGAATGGAGACCTGGGGGCCAAGTGTAGAAATATCAGAGCAGTTGAAAGGGCTGTTCCCAGGAGGTAGTGAGTTCATTTTCATGAAAATTATCAAGGTTAATGCTATTTGACTCTGACAGGATACTCAACAACCTTTATCTTTAATATCGACAAAGTTAAACTGAAACAGTGGCCCTAAATCTGCTCCTGGAATTCTGGAAAAAGTAAATTTTATTCCAGGAAATCTTTTGGGAAGCTAATTTTCTTATTTATCTTTTCTTCACTTGATTCTGGTTCCCTCCCTTATATTTTCATTTTGCTTTGTTTTTAGAGGAGGACTCCTGTATCCCAAGGTTTGCTTTTTTATTGGTCATTTTTTTCCCCATCTTCTCAACATTATTCCTCTATCTTTTACAATTTGGACTTGATCTCTCTCTTTACCTGCCTCACCCCAACCCACATAGTACTCTTTGGCTCTGTCCTTCAGAGGCCTATCTTATTTGCTAAAATTAGCCTGTGGGACATATACTTTGATCCAATTCCTGGTTTGTGTATGAGGTTTGCAACTTTAAGCTTCAAATAGAGAGCACACCAAGGTATAGCAGCTTGCACATTCAAGAAATTATTTCACATAATGGAAGTCCACAAACAGAGCAGGCCATGGAACAGTATGATCAGATGTACAATAATGTTATCAGGTGCCTGTGTGTCCTACATCATTCTATCATCTTCAATGCCAACTTCACACTGAGTTGGTCTCCTTTGCACTTGCATCACTAAAGGGAAGGATCTTAACGTTTTTGGAGAGAAAACTTTCTATGTCCTCAGCTGACCTCTCATGTCTCACAAGTCTGGTTGGATATTGGACATGAGATTTCCATGATTGGTTTACAAAGCCCATTTGGGCATCAACTACTAGCATATGGACCCTGTGAAGAGTAGACACTGTCTGACAAGTTCATGCCTATTCCCAATGCCTAGATATTTTCTAACACATATAGCGTTTCACCTTAGAAGGCTGAGTAGGTATTCAAACAGCATGACTACTACCTTTGGTAGGTAACTATAAGGCTTAAAGATGATAATGCTTTCAGGAAATTAGATAACAGACCATCTGTCTGTTATCTCCCTGTGCTTTTCTGATCTTCATCTTACCTTAATTTCTAGACCAAAAATCTGGACTTGCTTTGCTCTGATCTGTTCATTTATATGGGACCTGGAACTGCCTCAAACTCAGTTGGTGGCTTGGGCTCCCATATCCAAAGACTGACTTGTTCAAGGCTTCCTGCCTAAGTGGACATCCATGTGTTATCTAACTAGATCACCTATCCTTATGCTTGTCTATCTTGCTAGTACATCTCATTTCTATGACCATCCTTTGCAACTCCATGACTTACCCACCCTGCAGAATGGCTAATAGCAGCCAAACCCACTCATAGCAACCATTTTGCCTCTGGGATATTTCAAATGCCAATCTTTGGTTCTCTTATCACTTGGGCTATTATTCAGGCATTCACAGCCACATCTTCTTCCCAACCTTAAACCTGACTCCACCAACTAACCCTTCAAATCTGCATAGATTTAAAGTATTAGAGAATTTCCTTCTGGTGGCTTATTTTTGAGAGAAAATAGTAAGACTAAGTATGGAAGTTAGATACATTGAAAGTGATAGAGGAGAAAGTTTATTGAAGCTTATAGTTTTTAATATCAACAATCGTGACTGATAATTTCCAGCTCAAAACAGTTTTTAATTATTTCTTTCATCAGTGGTCTTCTTGTAGATTTTTTTGTAAGGGAAGACATTGATGAAAGAAAAAGTCTTTGTTTATCTTAGTTAATTCCAAATAGGTGAGCTCTTCTCCCTGGGCAGGGAAAGTAAACTCGGAATATGTCCAATGGTGAATATCTCATGACAAAATGTCACATCACCAGATACAGTACTGTCCACAAGGGACTCTGCTCAGTTCTGATGATCAGGGAAATTTGTACATTACCTCCATTCATGGTATCTGATGATGTACTGATTTGCGTTTTGTACCCCTCCCCAACTACTTTTATTTTTCTTCATTATTTTGTGAGGGATCTATTTCTGGCATCTAACTCAAATTATTCTTTGGATTGAAATGGATTGGAAGGGTTATAGTAGACATTCAGGAATATCCCCTTTCTGTGTCACAATAATATTTGCACTGGCTATACCATGCTTTTCCTCATTACAGAAAGCAGATTGAATTGACAGGGCCATAACTTGTTCTGAAACAAGATGCACTGAAGCCTGTGTTTGCCTTCCAAGAAAGTCTACATGGAAACCATGCTCTGTTAAGATAGCAGCATGTATACATATGCCTAAATGGGCATGTTATTGACATATGTGTGGGTGTGTGTATACTCATATAAATCTTATTTCTGTTCTTAGATATATGTATGTAATATATATGTTCAATTTTAAATTTATGTCATTTTTGAAAAGTGCTATGGAGGTCAGGGAATCTTTCTGTCTTTGTTAATTAATGAATTGCAAACACCTAGGTAAGTAACCCATATGCTTTGAATGAAGGAAGGAATGAGGTTAATGTATGTTTTATAAAGTATTTGGAGAAGCTTGTCTATCAGTGCTCTAATTAAAAATGAGGTTGTGAATGATATGTTTGTACCCTTAGTGAAATAATAATAGTGCTTAGAACATCTCCTCCCCCAGCCCAGATATCCAGTTTTGCCCAGAGGGGATTTGGGTTGAAATGGACTGGAAGGGTTATAGCAAACATTCAGGAACATCCCCTTCCTGTGTCACAATAATATTCGCACTGGCTATACCAGGCTTTTCTAAGGAAAAGCCACTGCTGCCAGTTTCCCGGGCTTTTTGAACCCTCTAGGATCTGGGTTCTGAGATTCTTTGGAGAGTGACTGACTCTTATTTTCAGGCAGAAATCTGGAAGTGGTGTGGACAAATGACACAGTCCTAATATTGTTAAATTTATAAAGAAACAAACTAGCAAACAAAAACAAGAGTCTGCATTTTTGAATGGGTGATACAGTATCTGTGTATTTCCTAATAACGGCTCTGGGCTTCAGAATATACCAGATATAATTGTGTGGAAAAAAATGTTCATACTTTAAGAGTAACATTAGAAAAGCAGAGCTAACAAAATCCTAAATATAGGAAATTCCTGGGGCTTCTGTGTCAGTTGAAAAGTCAACAGAGATGTGGGGAACTATGTGGTGGGTGTTGTTGGCTGCTTTTTAATTCAGTGTTGCCTTAAAAAAAACTTTGATATACAAGCATGCTTGAATTAGAATATCAGAATCAACTTAAGGGTGATTTGTAATAGACAAAATAGGTCATTCTTAGAGGTGGGAAGTTAACTGATAATTTCATGTCTACTTTTTCATCTTCAGTATAGGAATCTGCACTATTTAACCCTTTTTCTTGCATGTATGTTGCTCAATTCTTAATTTTATTTGTAGAGGTCATCCACCTCCAGTTGTATAGATAGGAATGGTACATTGCTGGCTGCACGCCTGCATTCCTGACATGTAGTGACTGCACCCTCTTCCTTTCATAGATAAGGACATCCCTGGGCACTCTACAAAAATTTCAACTGGAATCAATCCTCTATTGGCTCTCTATACTCCACTTTAGTAACACACCGAGATTTCAAAGAAATTCTAGCATGTGGAAGATTAGCATGGAGGTGAGAGAGAGGAAAAAAATCAAGCCAGTAAGCCCTAAACTTTTGTATGCGTTGAATATTTCATGGGTAACTGCATATGGGATTGTGTTTTTTTTAAGTATGTGTAACATCTGGTTCTTTTTTTCACTGAAATCATGCACAGTGCTTTTTTTCTCTACTTAAGAGCAGATTTTCTATTGTTTCATAAATAATTTTGCTTTTGTACCAAAGGCATTTATATTAATTCAATATGGTGCAATAAAGTATTCTGTGGAATGGGTTTTACCATATTGTTTATTAATCTCTCCACTTACTGGCTTTATGTTCATCTTTAGCCAACTATCACATCAAGTTTTTAGCATTCATCTGGGCACAGAAATTAGAGAAGGAAATCCTAATATATATGTCCTATATTTTGCATGGTGTTTGGAAGGCAGGAGTGGAGAAACAAAATTTAAGACCTCTTGGTTTTGCAAGGAAAAAACATATGTATGTAAATGCTTCTGTGGCTGCTCTCCACTTAACAAAACAATGGCATTGCTGTGAATATTTGAGACTTACCAGGAAATTATAGACCAGCAGAAGGACTCAGTTCCATCTTGGGTTTGCATTTTTGTCACAGATGGGCATAAAAGAGACCTGAAATTTTTTCAATATGTGGGAAGAAAAATATATATAAAGCTCAACTTTTCAGTTAGTTGTATAAACAGATTCAGAATTTTTTTTTCAGGTTTATGAAAACTATGACTGTTTTCTACAATTCAGTCTTAGCTTCCACTATGATGCAAGGTGGCAAATTCACCCCATGCTCAGGCATCAGGCTGAAGATGCCAGTTCTCTGTCTCTACTTGTAGGCACGTTGGAAGATATCAGTCTTTTATGTGTATCTTTTTGCTAATTTCTGTTCTTCCCCACTATTAACTCAAAATGAGCATGCTTAAAACTGAAATCCATGGTTTCTTCAACTTCTGTTAATTCTAACATCAGACCCATCACTTCACAATTCCGGCTGCCACCACACTTCATCTCATTCACACCACCTTATGGGTTGACAAATTTGATAGTCTTCTCATTGATCTGTCTGCTCCTATCTTCTAATTGGGCCAGAAAACTGGTATATTGATTGACAGATTTTAATACATATCATTTGCATATATATTTTAATATACACTTTGCTCAAAGTTTTTCAGTGATTCTTTGTTTCATAGAAAGTATTGCATAAACTTTTAAGCCAGGCGTAAATAGTCCTACATACTTCAGGCATAATTTACCTAAGAGTGTACCCCTTGTCACTGGAAAGTGCTTTTGTAGAGACTTTGTGGTTTTGAAAGTGATTGCCACATTTGAGCTGGGTGATATTCTAGTCCCTTCTAAATTTAAGATCCTATAATTTATCGTTCTTTGTTAGTCGTTTATTCCTTCTTATTTTCACTATTCCTGACACAAAATTTGTTTCTATTTAATTAATGTGCAGCTTTGACATAAAAAGTGTATTTTCAACATATCCAAGACCACCTTACCTATTAAAGACCATTTTAAATTCCATCTCATTAATGTATTCTTTCCTGGCCATCTAATCCTAGTCTTTCGGCTTTATGTTGCATTGATGTCAGAATCTCTTATTTAGCATTATGATTTGTTGGTGTGAATTACTATTTGTTTTTCTGTTGCTATGTGCCTTTGATTAGATCGTGAGATCCTGAGAAGAAAGATTTTGTTATATATCACTGTTTCCCCACATCTTGTACAGTAACATTGCCCTGTGTGTATTACAGATACCCATGAAATGTTTATTGATGATGTTAATGATCCTTTAACTTCACTGCTGTATGACTAGCCAGGTTTGGATGCCTGGCTCCAATCTGCCTGTGGCACCAAGCCTTGCCTGACTAGGAAGGCTAAGTAATTTTCAGGTTCTCTGAAAGTTCTTTTAGCCAGTTTCACATTTTTTACAACCACAAGTAGACCATAAATAGTCTTCTCTATCTCCTTTTCTCTCTCCCTCTCCCCTTCTTTTAAATGTTTTAGGCACATAAAAAACACTTAAAATAAGTATTTGTGGTTGACTGGTAATTTCTCTGGGAACCTCTGAGTCCGTTTCCAGCTCTGGAGGTTTATGCGGAAGTTATGCTGTGGTCCAGCTGGGTCATCAGCATGTCTGGACTAAACTGGAGTGTACGCATGACCACAGGGTGTATTCTATCACTCCATGAAAGTATGTCAGCCCAAAGCCCAAGCTAAAGGGCTATTTGGGCAGATGAGTGAGAATCTGCCAACCAGCTGGAAGACTGAGCTAACTTCTCTTCATTACTGCACACCAGTTCATGTACTCTGCTCCTGTACGCACAGCTTCTGGTATGTGAAGCTCGGCATACCTTTATCAGGGCAGCCAAAAACCTATGCAGAAAGAAGATAATTCAGGAACCACAGGACACACTGCCATTATTGCAGTCCCAGGCATCCCCGGTGACTAGAAACACATTTTTGCATGACTTTTTTCACTGGTTTCTGCCAAAGAAAGACAACAGGAGAGAAGGCCCTTTGTGGTCAGCTATGCCAAATGGATGTGGTGCCACTGCTACCCAGGAGTGTCGGTCCTAAGTAACCCAGGGCTGTGGAGACAGCCAATGGGTGAGGCAGCCCAACAAAAATATAGATAATATTTGTGGTTTAACTCCACCTAGTTATGCAGAGGCATTATGGATTGGATTACAATGTGATCTGCTATTTTTAAAAATTCTAAGGCATAAATAAAAACATGAACTTAATGCATAAATAAGGGTCTCTGTCGACCATGTGCTAGAAAAAATATTTCAGGCTTTCAGGACTAAAATAAACATGATTTCTACCATATGCTAAAACTATTGAATTTTGCCCAATTCAAAATTAGGCAAAGCATGAATATTTACTAGTAAAATCGACTTTTTCTCTCTCTTCTGTTATAGCTACAGGCAAAGGGAGGAATGATAAGCAATTATACAGTGCTTTTAATGGATACATGAAGACAACAGAGTTAACTCATTGTAGAAAACCAGCCTTTTTCCCCTGCCCCAAACTTCTATGTAGAAAGAGTTTTTATATGGAGGATAATTACTTGAACTTTCCCTTTCGTTTTTATTCTATAAACATATCACTAGGTTTTCTTATTGTCTTGAGTAGAAAACTATAAACAGAGGAAATAACAACAAAGAAAGAAATATCTCCATGTAGACAGATTTCAAAAATTTTAAGCTTTATTACTGTTTGAATTACTATGAAGATTGTTTTTCCAAAAGAGAAACTGAGAGTGAAACAGAATAAATTGAGGGATGAGTTATAGGCATCTATTAATATGGTTTCCTAAAAGATTAATAAAGATGAGGACATCAACTGGTGTATGTGCATTGTCTGTTTTGCTCTGAGTGACTGAATTGCTTTTCATCACGGGAAAATTCAAATTATATATGTGATTTCTCTAAAGCAAAATTACATTTTTCTACAAAATTTAAAAGTAGGTGGACCTTGTTTAGTTATCTCCTTGGTTATTATCTGCCTAAATTGGTTGTCATGTGTAGATCTTTTCTACCTTAAAGAGATATCACTCTCTCTTTGGTGGTACCTAGTCTTCACACCTTATCTTTTCTAGGCCCTGAAACAGCGCAGCTAATATTGCTATTTTCATGTAACAGATTAATCACTACCGTGAAATTGATATAGCAAAAAAGTACAATCTTTGCACCACACAGGTAAGAGTTCACATCCAAACTTGTGCCGATGCCTTCAGCATATCACTTCATTTCCCTGCATTTTAATTTTTTCATTTGTAACATGGTGAAAATAATTTACAGCTTTGTTGAGATAATTTATAAAGTTCCTGGCACCTGGTCAGCCTAAATAACTGGTAACTCTTAATATGGTTTTTTAATCAGAGAGAACTGTGCTGTAATTAATGTTTATATATATAGCCTTGGGAACATAACTTGGCATCCCTAATTTCAGCTTTTACAACAACAAGAACAAAAAGATATTCATAACACCTGGAACACAGAGTTGGTTATAATAATTTAATAAGAATATGGACAAATCACCTGGACAAATAATCCCATTAACATGATCTAAAAAAAAGAACAAAAGTTACATGATGAAAGTAGAAAGAGTAAGAAATCAGCCATGAAGTTCCAAGCTAAGAATTCATTTTAGGAAAGGAGTAAGCCAGGTTTTATATTAAACAATCTAAATAATGCAGAAAAGTCACACACTCTTTTACTCCTTGACTTTTCTACTGGCCTAAGATTCCCCATTTTTCAAGGAAAAAAAAAAACAAGAAAGAAAAGAAAAGACAGGCCAAGATCGAGATCATGGTTGTATAAGCAATGGTGAGAACATTCCTTTGACAAGTGAAGCAAAATGTACACCACGGAGAAGAAAAGATGTAACATTTTAAACTACCTGTATTGACAACAGACGTTTAAGTTTGCAACATACTTCAACAAAGTAAGTTTAGAACCACAAAATCTAAGATCCTTATTTGCAGATTCAGAATCAAAATTTCACAAGCAAAATATTGAAAATATAGACTTCTCTTTCAGGATGAAAAATATAATTTTGAATTGTTTTCCTTCTGTTTTCTTCTATTTTTCTTCATTTATAATCATGCCTGTATTTCCCTTTTATGCTTTGAAAATATTATTCCATTGATACACACACAAAAAAAGTTACTTGGTAGCTATATTCCTTCACTATGTATTAAATAACTCAGGGAGAGATATATGAAAATACTGGAAGTGTTTCTAGATGTACGGAGATAAACAGATTGGGCCAGAGAGACCTCTGCATCTATCCAGCATGAAAGTGCTTCTTAAGCTGAACAGATCTTCTAAGTGTCCCTGAGGGAATTAATTCTGTTCAGGACTCAGTCATGCTTTCATACCAATTAAGATGATGGACTGTATATTTAATAAATTTTCCAATCGTGAAAGAAAACATATATTGTGAAACAGCTAATTGCCAGGGTATTGTTTTTATTATATTATAAAAACCTTTAAAACACTTAATGACAATAGGAAATGGCTTTTTGCCATAATTATTTTGAAGTTGTGCTTATTTTCCTCCTCTGGCTTGGCATACTGTAGTATTTATAACACCACTTATCCTATGGGCAAGGTATCAGCAGGAGGAGGTTTACACAACAGTGAGTGAAAATTTAATGGAAAGATACTATCAGTATCATTATTAGCAATATTTATGTAGTGTAATAAATATGTTTATTTCTAAACTGGTGTCAGCAAAGATAATTGCTGTCCCAAGGATCTATCTGTAGGATGCTGTTATTCGTTAGAGATCACCTTTGGATACGGTTTGGGCCAATTTGTGCAAATGCTGTTTATATTTCTGATGAGTATCTGATAGCTACTTACTTGACTGATATGCACAAAATAACCTGAATGGAACCCACCATTTTTGAATTGCCCAAACTCAGTAAGAATGAAGCTAATTCTGATGGTGTATGAATTGTAGTTCACTGTCTGGAGGTTGACCATATGGTTTATTGTCCAACCTAAGACAGTTTTGAGAGTGCATGGGGGACCATTAGTAATTAGTCCGGGAGAACTATAAACCAGACTGCTGCATGAAGACTCAACATATTTGTGGTCACCTTTGTTGTGTGTGCAGCACCCTCGTTAACACCTGCTTACCAACCTCCCCTACCACTTGATCACATGAATACAAGTTAGGAGCTCTCAGCTGTACCACTAGTTGTATGTGCAACATCAAGTGCTCAAGTTCCTCTAAGCATCCCTTTCCTGATCTTTAAAAGGGGCAGAATAACATGGTGTTGGTTGTAGAGATAGGTCTTGTCGTGGGTACCTAGAAAAAGCAAGTACTCAGTTGATAATAGAGTTTTTTTTTTGGTATCATTATTGCACAATCACTTGAACAACATTATAGTTACTAGACCCCTTATTATCAAGTCCTCCCCCCACATACCCCATTACAGTCACTATCCATCAGAGTAGTAAGATGCTGTAGAATCATTACTTGTCTTCTCTATAAATACTGCCTTTCCTGTGTCCCCCGCTGCTGCATTACATGGGCTAATCGTAATGTCCCCTTTCCCCCCTTATCCCTCCCTTCCCACCCATCATCCCCAGTCCCTTTCCCTTTGGTGACTGTTAGTCCATTCTTGGGTTCTGTGAGTCTGCTGCTGTTTTGTTCCTTCAGTTTTTCCTTTGTTCTTATACTCTACAGATGAGTGAAATCATTTGATACTTGTCTTTTTCCATCTGGCTTATTTCACTGAGCATAATACCCTCTAGCTCCATCCATGTTGTTGCAAATGGTAGGATTTGTTTTCTTCTTATGGCTGAATAATATTCCATTGTGTATATGTACCACATCTTCTTTATCCATTTATCTACCGATGGACACTTAGGTTGTTTCCATTTCTTGGCTACTGTAAATAGTGCTGTGATAAACATAGGGGTACATATACCTTTTTAAAACTGCGCTGCTGCATTCTTAGGGCAATTCCTAGGAGTGGGAATGTAAACTAGTTCAACCATTGTGGAATTCAGTATGGAGGTTCCTCAAAAAACTAAAAATAGAAATACCATTTGACCCAGGAATTCCACTCCTAGGAATTTAAGATGATAGAGATTTTTATCATCATTTTCCTTGAGTATCTTCAAAGTGGAGCTACTGGTGACCTCACTGAGCACCCTAGTTTATGAAGGGTGCAGTCACAATAGTTGGCTAAGGGTGGGAGGTAACATCTGGATTGCCTTCCCTTAGGAAACATTCTTATCTTTGTGTAGCATTAAATAATAGATAAATTAAGAAAGAAAACCCTACTAGATACAGATGTAATGCTGGGGAATTCCCATAGCTCCCCCAAACCACCCCCCCGCACACCAAAAGCTCACTACACGTGTGTTTTCAGCACCTGTAAAGGAATGACCCGACACCACAGCAAGGTAAGGAAAGCAGATCATAGGTGCCTCCTCACCTTCAAGTTCAGCACATCTTTCTCCACTCCCAGAGGCTCTGCTTCGAGTGACCTTAGCCTCATAGCCTACTTTTGAAAATTCTTCCTACATAGGCACTTTTACATGTCATCTTCTCTTTGATATATACTTTTCTTATATTTCTAGCACCCCACCCCCCCACACCAATTTGACAACTCCTAGGTCATGTACCTTGACACCCCCCCACCCCCAAAAGCTTCTCCATCAGACTCTTTCCCATTTCTGGTCTTGCCTGTTCCTTCTACACTAATAATAACAACAAAAAATCTATCAGAAGCAATAACCTTATGGTTGAGAGCATGACCTCTAGAATCAGATAAACCTGAGTTTGTATTTGAATCTAACTTTTGCAGTCCATTTGTTGATATGGAAATTTATTTAGCTGAAGTCTCAGTTTCTATTTATAAAATGGGGCTGATTATAGAGTGCCTCTTAGATTTATTATAAAATGCAAGTACTTAGCAAAATATGCAGTGTATAGTAAGTGATCAGGAAATACTAGCTATTTTATTATTACCTGATTTATGCTTCAGCCTGCTAGATTCTTTCTCTTTCTAACAAAATAATGCCTACTATAATTCATATAATTAAATATTTCATCAATTTCAATAGGTATCATTGTATTATGTATCACTAAAATGAAAAATGCCACTAGTAGCTAAAATATCAGACATCATAGATTATAATACATATCCAGGTTCAAGGATGTTAACATATAAATATAAAATGTGCATCTTAGAGTCAAATGTGATAGGCAAACATGTCAGACAATCTGTTTTGATGCATTAATGGGAGCAAACTAAAATATCCTTTATTAAACTTTGATATACATAAGAATCATATGATACTCTTTTTAAAATGCAGTTTATGATTCAGAAAAATAAATTTCTGAGTTAGATTCAGACTCTGGGATTAAGCCTCTGATACTACATTTTTAACAAACAGCCAGGTGATGCTGACACAATTAGGTTAGGCTCCACACCTTGAATAACAAGGAACCAGAATTCTGGCATCCTAGCTAAAGGTCATTTTCTGAAGATAACACTCTCATCAGAATGATAAAAAAGGTATTTTCAAACTACATGTGCCGCATACCAGGAATGTCTGTAGATCACACCTCTCCTCGCCCTCCCTCCTTTCTACCACTCATCTCTCTCACACACCCACTCACATATGCACATGTAAACTCAGTGAACCACTGTTGCTTTAGCTTTTATTTCTGAGTTAAACTGTTTTTCTGTATCTCTTGGTTTGTGTCAGGATGCATTCTCCATTAAACAAAAACACCAGGAAGGACCAATGCACAGGGCAGAAAGAAGAAGTTTATCTGAACAATAGCCTTTTTTCTGTTGTTCTAACAGAATATAAGGTTTATCCAAAACTGGTATAGCAGGATTAGCAAGAATCTTACATTAAAAAAAATTTTTGCCCAAGCACAAGCATATCCGTTGACCGGAACAGAAGATGTTTTATTTGACCAACAGATGGCAGTAGCGGTCTCTCTTTCTCTGCTGTAATCAGAAAATTGGAACTAACCTGCTCATAAGATCCTTCTAAAAGCACTCACCAGCTTTTTCTGGGTTCCTTGAGTTCTTGGCTGATTTCAAAACGTTATCTCACTCTTTGAGCACTGGACCACTTAATCACTCTTATAAAATGTAACTCTATTTTCAGGAGACATGCTACCTACCAAATCCATATTTGCCTAATTCAAATGGAAAACCAGGAGACCATGACTGTCTCATTTCCAGGATGCATAATTTTTTTATTTTACGCATCTGGATATTTTGGCTACGCTAAAAATGCATTTCTTTAAATTAAAAAGGAAAACCCAGATTTTGAAAATTACATCTGTTTGTAAATGAGCCAGAATAAATTATTTCATTCAATTTCCATCAATATCAAAATTTTAAAGATATGCAGTTGTACATGTCAAGGATATTCAACATGTTTTTATCTATAGTGCCTCTAAGAATATTTATTACTTGTTAGTACAGTTTGACATGATGTGTATCTACTGAAGCCTGTTCAATACTCTTTATTAAAAACATTTTATATACTATTTGGCAGAACTATATTTGAATATCTTTTTATGGAATTTCACTCAAGAGATATAGGAAAAATCCCTTGTTCAGTATTCTATAAGAGGGTAGATGCTATTTAAATATATATATATAATTTGCCTAGCATTCTAGAATTATAAACATTATGAACATTTATGTATGTATAATTGTGTAATTAACAGCTACCACTTAAGTACCAAGTGTCTGAACATCATAATTCAATGTTACCTTAAATTTAAACTCAGAATATCATTAGTACATTTAGATACATTTTTACTGTCTTCCATAAGTAATCAAATGGGTCTTTATAATGTGCTTGATACCTTCTCTCCTTGTGCTCTAACTCCTTATTTAAAGCTCAGGGTTAGAAAATTTCTCTTTCCTACATATGCCATGATTTCATTTTACTCCTGTTTTGGGGGTCACTTTTGTTTTTAAACACTTAATTCAGAAATGCAAATTACAATGCAGAAACACTTACATTCATAACCTGTGATTATTTAAAAATGAATTAATGGGAAAACTGAATGCTTTTCCCCAGGATTATGAATAAGGCAAAGATGTCCCTTCTCATCACTCATTCAACATAGTACTGGAAGTTCTAACCACAGCAAAAAGGCAAGAAAAATACAGATAAAGTAGAAAATAAAACTGTCCCTTTTTACAGATGCTATGATATATATATAGAAAATTCCAAGCGATCTAGAAAAATACTCCTAAGACTAACAAGTGAGTTTAACAAAGTTACAGAATACAAGGACAACACACATGTGGAAACCAAATTAACAGCACAGTATATTTTGCAATTGCTCCAGCAAAAACAAAATACAACATATAAATTTTTTTAAAGTACGTCAAAATTACAAAATGCACTGAAAGAAATCAAAGAAGACCTATATAAATGGAGAGACATACCGTAATCATGGATTGGACAGTTTAACATAATGAGATGTCAATTATTCCAAATTAATTTATATGTTTGATAAATTCTTATAAAAATCACAATGAGAATTTTTGTAGACACAGACAAACTTATTCTAAAATTTATATGGAAAGCTACAGAGACTAGAATGACTAAAATAACCTTGAAAAAGAAAAATAAAGTGAGAGAAATTGCTCTACATGATATTAATACTTACTACATAACTACAGTAATCAAGACTGTCTGGTATTTAGGGAGGGATAAACAGATAAATCTATAAAAAGGATAGAAAACCCAGAAATAGATCCACAAAAATATGCCAAACTGAGTTTTGGCAAAGGTGCAAAACAATTCAATGGAGGGAGAATAGCTTTCTCAGTAAATGGTGCTGGAATGATTAAACATCCACAGGCAAAGAAATGAAATGACCTAAAACTCACACCTTATACCAAAAATTAGATCAAAATGGACCATGGATTTAAATGTAAAAATTGAAAACTCTAAAACTTTTAGAAAAAATAAATGGGTAAAAGTATTTGGGATTCTAAGCTAGGCAGAGAGGCCTTCCACATGATGTGCAAGCACAAACCATAAAAGCAAAAACTGATTACACTGGACCTCATCAAAATGTAAAACTATTGCTTTGTAAAAGATACTGTTAAGAGGGTGAAAAGACAAATAAGACCAAAGATAAAATTGTGACTCACATACTTGAAAGAGGACTCTGTAAAATATACAAAGAGTTTTTAAAAACTCAGGAGTAAAAATACAAATAATTTAGTTAGAACACAGGCAAAATCAGTGAATGGGCATGTCACTGGATAGGATATATGGATGACAAATAACACGTAAAAAGATGTTCAGTATCATTAACCATTAGTAAAATGCAAAGTAAAGCAACTTGACATCACTACATACCTATCAGAATGGTTAAAATAAACAGAAATGAATGAATAGTGTGTGTATGTGTACATAATAACTGAAATAAAGAATAATGGCCACCCCAAATATTGGTGAGGATGGTAGTCATATATTTTCACTTATACATGTGTAGATACAAAGTGGTACTTTCACTCTGGAAAATATTTTGGCTATTTCTTATAAAGCTAAACATGATATCACCATACAGTTTTAGGCAGTGCACATTTAGGCATTTATCCCAGATAAATTAAAGCTTAGGTTTGCACCACAGCCTGAACATAAATGTTCACAGCTACTTTCTTCATAACATCCCCAAACTGGAAACAACCAGATATCCTTGGAAGAATGTTAAACAAATAGTGGTATATCCATACAGTGGAATATTACTCAACAAGAAAAAGGAATGATATTTTTATGCACACAACTTCAATGAATGTCCAGAGAATAATGCTAGTGCAAAACCCAAATCTCAAAAAATTACATAATATATAATTCTATTTATGTAACAGTTCGGGAAAAGACAACATTTTAGAAATGGAGAACAGATTAATGGTTCCCAGAATTTAGGACCAGGAGGAGGGAAGGGAGTTGGGTAGGCAGGAAGTGGATATGGCTATAAAAGGATAACAAGAGGGATCCCTATGGTAATGGATCCATTCTGTATCTTGAATGTGGTAGTGGATACATGATATGACATGAGATGAAACTGTATTAAACTGAATACACACATGCATATACACTCAGGCAGTACAAATAAAACTGGGGAAATATGAATAAGGCTGGATCTTACTGTGTTATTTCTTATAACTCCATATAACTGTATACTTATTTCAAAATAAAAAGTTTAACTGAAGAAAAGTTACAGAAAGAAAAATAGGAATTTAACCATTGGGAGGCCAAATTATTCTTAATAAAGAAAGAATAGCCTCAAAACAGCAGCAACAATAGCAAAAACAGATTAATGATGCTCTTGACATAATACTGAGCTCTTGATTATAATAATAAAAATAGTGGCTCTTGTTCTTCATTGTTTATAATTACATTAACATATGGAATCCATTTTAGTTTTACAATTCAAAAAGTTGTATAGATTTAAAAAAGTCTTATTGGAATAAAGTTGATACCCAATATTATATTGGTTTCATATGTATAATGTAGTGACTTGATAATTATATACATTGCTAGATGCTTGCCACAATAAGCCCAATTGCCCTATTACCATACCACGGTATTACAATATTATTGGTTATATTCTTTTTGTTGTACTTCAACTTTCATTACTAACTTATTTTACAGTTTCAGTTTGTACTTATTTATCCCCTTCATGTATTTCACACATCCCCCTATGGTAACCAACAGTGTGTTGTCTGTATAAATACATATGGATATATTTATTTTTTGTTTGTTTTTGTTTTTGGATTCCACATGTAAGTGAAATCATATGGTATTTGTCTTTCTTTGCCTGGCTTATTTCACTTAACATGATACCCTCTAGTTCCATCAATATTGTCTCAAATGGCAAGATTTCCTTCTTCTTCATGGCTGAGTTATATTCCACTCTTTATATGCACCACCTCTTCTTTATCCATTCATCTATTGATGGGCACTTGGGTTGCTTTTAAATCTTGGCTATTGTAAACAATGCTGCAATGAATATAGTGATTTCAAATTAGTGATTTTGTTCTGGGTAAATTCCTAGAAGTGGAATTGCTGGTTTGTATGGTATTTCTATATTTAGTTTTCTGAGGAACCTCCATATTGTTTTCCACAGTGTCTGGACCAATTTACATTCCCACCAACAGTGTAGGAGGGCTCCCTTTTCCTCACATGTTCACCAACACTTGTTATTTCTTGTCTTTTGGATAGTAGCCATTCTGACTGTTGTGAGGTGATACCTCATTGTTGCCTTTCCCTGATGGTTAGTAGTATTGAGCATCTTTCATGTGTCTATTGGCCATCTGTATGTCCTCTTTGGAAATATGTCTATTCAGGTCCTCTGCCCATTTTCTAATTGGATTTTTTTTTTGTCATTGAGTTGTATGAGTTCTTTATATATTTTGGATATCAACCCCTTATCAGCTATAACATTTGCACAAATATTTTCTCATGTGATAGATTGTCTTTTTGTTTTGTTGAGGGTTTACTTTGCTGTGCAGAAGCTCTTTTGTTTGAACATATTAAGTCTTCCTATCCATGAGCATGGAATAAATTTCCATTTATTTATGTCTTCTTTATTTCTTTCATCATTGTCTTATAGTTTTCAGAGTACAGGTCTTTCACCTCCTTGGTTAGGTATATTCCTAGGTATTTTATTCCTTTGATGCAATTGTAAATGGAATTGTTTTCTTGATTTCTCTTTAGCTGGTTCACTGTTAGTATAGAGGAATGAAACAGATTTCTCTGTAATGATTTTGTATTCTAATAGATTTTGGTGAAGTCTTTAGGGTTTTCTCTATAAAACATCGTATTATCAGCAAATATATAGTGACAATTTTACTTCTTCCTTACCAATTTAATGCCTTTTTATCTCTTTATCTTGTCTTACTGCTATGGCTAGAACATCTAGTACTATGTTGAATAAAAGTGGTGAGACTGGAACTCCTCTTGTTCCTGATCTTAGAGGAAAAGCTTTCAGCTTTTCACCATTAAGTATGATGTTGGCTGTGGGTTTGTAATATATGGCCTTTATTATATTGAGGTATGTACCCTATAAGCCCATTTTGTTTTTGCTGAGAGTTTTTATCATGAATGGATGTTGAATTTTGTCAAATGCTTTTCAGCACCTGTTGAGATGATCAAATGGTGTTTATCCTTCCTTTTGTTAATGTGATGTATAGTATTGATTGATTTATGGATGTTGTACCATCCTTGCAACCTTGGAATAAATTCCACAATGTCATGATGAATGATCCTTTTGCTATATTTTTTAATTCAGTATGCAAATATTTTGTTGAGAATTTTTCATCTATGTTCATCAGGGATATTGGTCTGTAGTTTTCTTTCTTTGTAGTTATCTTTGGTTTTGGTATTAGACTGGTGCTGGCCTCATAGAGTGAGTTTGGAAGAATTATCTCCTTTACTAATTTTTGGATTACTTTGAAATGGATGGGTATTAGCTTGTCTTTGAATGTTTGGTAGAATTCACCCATGAAACCATCCCATCTGTGCCTGGACTTTTGTTTGTTGGGAGTTTTTTGATTACCAGTTCAATTTCATTAATAGCAATTGGACTGTTCAGATTTTCTGTTTCTTCCAAGGCCAGTCTTAGAATATTTTATGTTTCTAGGAATTTATCTATTCCTCCTAGGTTGTCCAATTTATGGGCATATAATTTCTTGTAGAATTGTTTAAAATTCTTTGAATTTCTGTGGTGTTGGTTATAATTTTTCCTTTATCATTTCTGATTGTATTTGGGTCTTCTCTCTTTTTTTCTTGAGAAGCCTGGCTAAGGTTTTGTCTATTTTGTTTCTCTTCTTGAAGAACCAGCTCTTCATTTCATTTATTTTTTAATTTTTGGTTTTGTTTTGTTTCTATTTTATTTATTTTCATTCTGATCTTTATTATGTCCCTCCTTATACTAATTTTGGGCTTTGTGCTTCTTTCTTTAGTTCCTTTAGATATAGGGTTAAATTGTTTATTTGAGATTGTTCTTGTTTCTTGAGGTATGCCTGTATTACTATAAAATTCCCTCTTAGAACTGCTATTGCTGCACCCTACACATTTTGAACTGTTGTGTTTCTGTTTTCATGTATTGTTTAATTTCCTCTTTGATTTGCTCCTTGATCCATTGATTAATTAGAAGCATGTTGGTTAGCCTCCATGTGTTTGTTTTTTTCCTTTTTTTTCTGTAATTAATTTCTAGTTTCATGCCACAGTGGTCTGAGAAGATGCTTGTTATAATTTCAATCTTCTTAAATTTGTAAGACTTGTTTTGTGTCATAATATGTGATCTGTTTTGGAGACTGTTCTATGTGCAGTTGAGAAAAATCTGTCTTTTGTTGGTTTGGGGTAGAATGTTCTATTTATCTGTTACATCTATCTAATGTGTCATTTGATGCCTCTGTTTCTTTTTTATTTTCTCTCTGGATGATATATTTACTGATGTAAGTGAGGTGTTAAACTCCCCTACTACTACTATATTGCTGTCAATTTCTCCCTTTTGTCTGTTAGTATTTGGTTTATATATTTAGGTGATCTCATGTTGGGTGCATAGGTGTTTATGATTGTATATCCTCCTGTTGAACTGATCCCTTTATCATTACATAATGACCTTCTTTGTCTCTTGTTACTGTCTTTGTTTTGAAGTCTATTTGTCTGATGTAAGTATTGAAACTCTAGCTTTTTTTTCCATCCCTATTTTCATGGTCTACCTTTTTCCATCCCTTCAGTTTCAGTCTTCTGTGTGTGTCTTTAGCTCTGAAGTGAGTCAGCAAATAAACAGATCTTGTTTTTGACTCATTCAGTCACCCTATGTCTTTTGAGTGGAGCATAGGCCTTTATATTTAAAGTAATTATCTATATATATGTACTCTTTGCCATTTTGTTGTTTCCTGGTTGTTTTGTTGTTGTTGTTGTTCTCTTTTCTTTCTCTCTTGCTCTCTTCTCTAATGTTTTATGACTTTCCTTTGTGCCATGGTTAGGTTCCCTGTTCTTTCCTTTTTGTGTATCTATTATAAGTTTTGGGTTTTTGGTTACCATGGTGTTGTTTTATGACATCCTACTAATATAACAATCTGTAATAATCTGATAGTAACTTGAGTTCAAATGCATACTAATAGCACTACATTTATTACTCTCTCTCATGTTTTATGGATATATCTTTTTTTACCTCTTTTTAATTAATTCTGTTAAGTAATTTTCAGATGTAATTGCTTTTGCTACTTTTGTCCTTTGAACTTCATCCTAGCCTTTAAGTAATTGATCTACTACCTCTGCTATATGTTTTCTTCATTAGCGGAAATTTTTCCTTTCTTAAACTTGTTGCTTCTATTTAGGGTCTTCTCTTTTCCTCTTAAAGAAGTCCCTTTAATATTTCTTGTAAGTCTGGTTTAGTAGTAGTGAACTCTTTTATGTTTATCTGTGAAGTTCTTCAGCTCTCCTTTAATTCTGAATGATAACCTTGCTAGGTAGAGTATTCTTGGTGAGCAGTGTTTTCCATTCAGCAGTTTGAATATATCTTGTCATTCCCTTCTGACCTGTAGAGTTTCTGCAGAGGAATCAGCCAATAACCATATGGAGTCTCCCTTACATGTAATTCATTGATTTTTCCCTTGCTGCTTTTAAGATTCTCTCTGACTTTGATATTTGACATTTAATTATGATGTGTCTTGGTGTGGACCTCCTTGGGTTCATCTTGTTTGGAACTCTCTGTGCTTTCTGGACCTGGTAGACTGCTTTCTTCCCCAGATTAGGGAAGTTTGCAGCTATTATCTCTTCAAATGAACTTTCTACTCTTTTCTCTCTCTCTTCTCCTTCTGGGGCTCTTGTAATGTGGATGTTAGGACATTTGATGTTGTCCCCAGAGCTCTCACCCTATTCTCATTTCTTTTAATTCTTTCTTCCTTCTGCTGTTCAGCCTGAGTACTTTCTATTACCCTAACTTCCAAGTCACTGATCCATTTTTCTGTATCCTCTTATCTGTTGTTCATTCCTTCCAGTGTATTTTTTATTTCATCTATTTAATTCTTCATCTCTGGTTGTTTTTAGACTTCCTATCTCTTTTTTAAGGTATGCCTTCTGCTATGCTATTGCTTTCTTAAGTCCAATGACTATCTTTATAACCAGGCTTTAATGTCTTTATCAGGTAGATTGTTTGACTCTGTTTCAGTTAGCTTTTTTCTGGTTTCATTGTTTGGAGTATATCCCTCTGTCTATTCATTTTGTATCACTTTCTGTGCTTGGTTCTATTAATTAGCTGAATGGGCTCACTCTCTTGGTCTTGCAGGATTGTGCTTGTGTAAGAGAGTCCTGTGTGTAGACTGTGTGTTCCCCCATGGTTTTGGCAAGCTAGAGGCTGAGTGTGAGATGGACTTTTCCAGGGCATGGTCCCAGGGGTCCAGCCTTGGGTGCCAGTTGGAGGAGATCCTGGGAGGACACCTGTGGGTTTTTCACTGGTAGGCAGAGGGTGGTGGGTCAGCAGTTGGTCAAGGGGTACATTCCAGGAAAATCCCAGGTTGGTGCCATCTGAATCCCCTGTGCCTCTTCACTTGTATGCCTCTGGTGGTTCTGGGCCACGTGGGACCACTGTGAAGAATTCTGATTGGGTGCCTGCCAGTCCTCCTGGTGCTGTGGAGTCAGGCTTTGTGCATATTTCTCCTTGGCCCCAGTGTGCTCTGGGATACTCTTGGGAATTCCTGCATCAGTACCGGCTGGTGGCCAGGGGTCATCCCCACTTGCACATCCTCCTGCAGTGCTCTAGGAGTTGCCTTGGTGGCACCAGCTTGCAGACATATGTACATCCCTGTGAGCTGGGGAAATTTCTTGTCCTGCTGATATGGACTGGGCCAGTGGATAACAGGTAGCAAGCAAGGGCTGGATCCCCTGCAGCATGCCTAGGTGTAGGCAGAGGTCAGTGGGATGCCTAGACCAAGTCTGAGATTGGAGTGTGCACCCGGATCTTGCTCTCAGGTCACACTAAGATGTGTGGAAGGAGCTCAAATAGTGGCACAGGCCAGCTTCTCCAATCCCAGATTGCCTTCAATGGTCTCCATGCCAAGTGGTGGATGTTTAGTTTTGAAACTTAGGTTCTTTCACTTATGGTCCGTCCAATTGCACTTTAAACCACAAGGCATTTTTTCCTGCACTCCAGGGCAGGGAGTCCACACCTGGCTCTTTCAGGGATACCCTTTCCCCACCCCCCGCTGGTTGCAGTGCTGGGGTTGGTGTTCTCATGGTTACCTTGTCTCTGCCTTTCCTGCCATTTGGGTATTTTTTGTGTGTGATATTTCTGTCCCTCATTATACAGAAGGTATTCACTTCAGTCTCATTCTTCTTCAGGGTGAAATGCTCTGTGTGTAAGTGTAGATTCAGTGTGTAGGTGGGAGAAGGTGGATTGAGGAGCTCTCTACTCAGCCCTCTTTCCAGAATCCTGGATTTTTTTTTTCATTAAAACAGAACATTGGAGAGTTCAACATCAAGAATTTTTTTTAGATCCAAAAGCTAATAGCTCAAAGAGCTAGGATTTAATCCCAAGAATTCTGGGCCAAAATAAATTCAGTTCCAGAATTCTACCTAGAGTAAAATGAAGATATTTTTCCATTTTACAATAAACTTCTATTTAAAGACATTTATGTCACATAATTAAAAGGAAAAAACAGTAACAATAACAAAAACATTCTCATTTACAAGAATAGCAGAGACAAGCAAGTATTGTCATCTCCATATACCATGTAGAAAACTGAAGCATGGTTAGATTGAATCACTTCTTCAAGCATTCTTTGTATTCCAGAGTTTCCCAGTTTCTGTATATGTAGTATATCAAACAAGAACAATGAACAAATAAGCTATCATTTACTAATATTTATGGGACATTTGTGTCATGCTCAGCCTATGGTGAATGCTACAAATTGTTAAAATAAAGATGTGCAATATACCTTCCTGAACTTAAAGATCCTATAACCTGGTTAGAGAGACAGAACCTCAATAGACTAAAAGTTTGCAAAGAATATTAGATATTCAGTATTAGAATAACAATTCGATATTGTGACAGGAAAAATCCTGAGGCACATGTGAGGTGACAAGTAAGTGGAATAGACAATAAATTGAAGTCAGAGGAAAGGAGAGATCAGAATGTGCTGGAGCTGACAGAGTAGATTCATGTAGGGGTAGGAATTTAACTGGACCTTGCAGGATGGGTAGAGTCATCATTATCCTTACCATCTTGCTTATTCAAGAGAAGCCATATGACTATGAACCCTTATGAGTCTCCATTTGAAAACACACTTTCAGACAGAAGTCTGAAAATAATTCCCTAAAGGAAATAATTCCCTAAAGCACCAAGAGGATAGAGTATGGGATAAAATGCACTGAGAGCTAATTTTACTAAAATCCCATTTTTCCCCTGAGAACTTCCCCTTAGATAGTGTTCCTTAGGATTTTCACTACCTCATATCTTACCTGCACCTAAAATCTCTGCACTTGTGGCATGGGTGACACCTCTAGCTGCTCTAGCTCTCAGTGCTCTATGATATTTTGTTCCTCTGTGGAGTAAAAGTAAGAGAGCTCTTTCCCAAACCTTGCAGGCTTCCCAGAACGTTCACTTCAGTTTCCTGAGGCACTCTCCTGGGGATGACAAACATTGTGGCCTGGATAGAACCATGGTAGGGCAGAGTGTGGGTGCTCCTCATTTTTTAACTTAGAATGGACCCTTGACATCTGTGACCTGAATTCAGCAGACTCTGAACTTGTCTGCTATCTTAACAGGCTTCTCCAAACACATATCCATACAAAAGCCTTATTTTATTTTATTTTTCTTAATCTCTTTACCCAAAAGCCATTTTCTCTATTTTCTCCTACAGTGAAGTTAGGTGATCCATAAAGAAGAGCTTGTTTGTTCATTCATTGCAAGCAGTCAGTTCCCATTACAATTTATCAGGCATTTATTATGAATCATCATATTGATATTGTGACTAACCAAGAAATAAGTATAGTGCAACTTGCAGTCTGTATAAAAGTTTAAGAACAACAAGTTCCTTCAACAAAATATATTTCAACCCACCTATCCTTATTCCTAAAATCCCATCATTCAGTTTATTACTTTTGATTATAGCACTGAAGTACCCTCCAAGAAAATAATGTCCTCAGAAGTGTTACTTGTCCCTTATGTATCTATCACCTGGGAAAGGTAATATAGGATAAAGCAACAATAAGTATTCTCAGAAAAATTTACTTCTTATACAAAGAGAGAAGGATCTTAAAGAAAATAGTCATAAGAAAGATAGGTTTGTTTCAGAGGAGGGGCTAAAACATGTCCACAGAGCGGAAGTGGAATGGATCAATGTGAAGACTTCATGAAGATCTTTGATTCTCAAAATATTTTCCTTGACTCAAGAATTCTAAATCTTTTGATTCATATAAGCCAATAAAGAAAAATTCCATAGAATTTCATTTGTTTGTATTACTAAGGGCAACATACTTACTCTTTAGGGCAATTAAGTAGACATATTCAACTCAGGAGGATAATAATTAGTCTCTGAGGTACAATTACTAAACTATTTTACAAAGTTCCTATTACAGAAACTCATAAACTGTTGGAATTATCAGCTTTCTGGAAGTACACTTTGTTTCATAAATCATCTTGATTTTCAGTTGGATAGGGTCCTTAATTTTTTATAGTCTGCGTGTATGTGTGTGTTAGGTTATAGTTTAGTTTATTGTGCACTGCTTTAGTTTACAATGCAGGGAAAGAGCTGCATATTTTTGGCTTTAAAATAATTAACATTTAAAACATACATTGTTAAAATGTAAACATATGAAACATTCATATATTTACTGTTAAGGCAAAATATATACATGATCTCCTCCTACCTCTGTGAATTTGAGTCACTTAATCGACAATATACTATAAAGATGCCTACAATAAAATTCTCGAGTTATTTTAAAAATTTACATAGGACATTGTTTCACAAAATAAAGTCATGTGTTAAGCCCAAATTCTTTCTTTGTAAACTAAGTAAATAAAAACACACACAAAAAACCCGTCAAAATAAGTTGTTGCGAACAAGTTTATTGCAACTTCTTTATTTTGTCTTTCTTCTTTTTCCTGAAAAATAAGAACGCATTAGGTAGGCAGATCTCAGTACCCTTTGCTCTCCTTCTGTGAATGGTGCCCCACACTTTGAGACTTCAAGGGCCCCCAGGAACCAGGTGGCAGCACCAAAATACTAAGACTCAGAAAAAGGAGACTTCAGAGGGGAAAAGCCTGACACTGTAGAAGGAAGAACTACCCAAGACAAATATGGGTGATCTCCCAAATAGATGTGGGGTTGACCCTTCACCTTATTCTAAAATTTCATAGGTTTATTAAATTTTACTTTTGGCATTTATTTAATGATAAGCTTGTGCAATAGAACAGGAGATAAACTGTGGATATGGAGAAAGGAGATTCACCATCCAGATCAGGAAAGTTAAAATGGATTTTGATGAAGATGATGCTGTAAAACACATTAAGGATGTGACATTAGAAAAAAAAATTGTGTGTACATATATTAGAGAGCTCTAAAGCCTTATATGTGTATACATAAAGACCAAAAGAAAGGACGCTGTTGAACTTTTAATTCTTAGTTTTAAAAAATACAGCACATTGTATCTTCTACAGCATAAGGAAACTGAGACAAAAAACTACCAACATGACTTGTCAGTTCTAGAACTATGTTGCTCAGGGCCACTAAGGGCATGTAGCTCTCAAGCACATTTCACACGCAGGTGAAACTTTAATTCCTACAGGTAGTGAATCCCATGGATATGGATTGAGAAAAGGAACATATAAAACAATTATTTTTCTTGTAAAATTTGAATTTGTCAAAGATACTAATAATTCTGTGTGTTGTAAAATTTTTCTTGCTTTAGGTTGCCGGACAGCTGTATCTGGAGAGGTCTGCTCACTAGGTGAAACCTCAACCCAACAGGGGAGGATTCTTGACTGATCAAGAAAGAATTCACAAACAGAGCACACTGGGTAAGTTTAAGTAAGGAAGGAACTCATTAAAGTAAGAATGGAGCATCCATGGAGCAGTAGAGAACAAAGGAGAACAGAGGGAGGAAAGGGAAGTTCACAGAACTCTTGCTGAGTACAGGGCAAATCCCTTGCCAACTCCTAAAGCCAGGTTCACCCCAAGCCTAGTGTCTGCTTAAATCTGACCAACATGGGAACTAAGCCCCTACAACCTCAGTTTTTGGAGGAGCTGCAGAGCACTGGTTGGAGTGAAATTATGTTCTTAGAGCTTCCCCAAAGCAAAGAAAGGAGACTTTCTGGGAGGCTGCTAAAGAGCATGATCGTCCAGCTACAGTCCCATCCAGGTCACCCAGGTGATGGAAACTTGAAAGCCCAAATCAGAGATCTTAGTAGCCCTTCCCTACTGTCTGAAGTAGAACTGAGTGAGAGAAGACTTGTTCTAAGTCTAGAAAATTGAATGAAATAGGATACTTCACATGAGAGTTTGGGCTATTGCTTGGAGGCTTCAATTAACACATACTTAGGATTTGAGGCTCAGCTCGAATTCTTTGTTACATCCTTGAAGTAACAAACATTCTTACCATTGGGAAAAGGGGTCTCATTAATTTCCCAAGAGGCTTGGAAGAGCATGGAGACCAAATGCAGTAAGTTGAGCAGCAAGAAGGCTTTATTTAAGACAAAGCACACACTCAAAGAAAGGGGGGTGTGGGTAGCCTTAGAAAGAAGGTGTGATTAAAGGCTTAGGATTCCAGTATTTTAAGGATTTCAAGAATGGGGTAAAGAGTTAAAGAGAATATAGGCTTAACATGTGGTCTCATGATGTTTATCTCTGGTGAGAGACATGTCATCATCCATAGTCGGTCCTCTAGATATTCTATAAGATAAAGTTAACACAAATAATTTATTGATCCTGTTCTTCTCCAAGATAATGGTTACCCTCAAGCAATAGAAACATAGCAGTTAAAACTGCTTGCCCTGCCTTAAGACATGGTTAGTTGTTGTCTAATTACCATAAAATATGTTAGGAATTTATCCTCCAAACTCCCTGGTTTTTAAAACGGAATCAGCCTTAAGATGGAGTCCCTCCTATTCTTACTATACTATTTATAATCTCAGCATTTTTCATCCTAAGCAGGAAAAGTTAATCATGGTGCTTATCCCATGTTCCTGCTTTACTTCATTAGGTACTAGTCAATAATACTTTCATATTAGCATTTTTAAATAGCTGCTGAATGAAAATATAGAGCTTAATAACTTAATGAGCAAGATTCAAGGAACATTAAAAAAATAAATGGTGCTTATGATATATAGAAATCTCTTGATACCAGTGAACTTGAATTTGAAGGTTTCTGCCATACCAGAGGATTTTTAAGAGTGCATTTTTTTGAAGAGGTAAGAATTTAACTATAATGTCAACTTAACATCTATAATAGTAAGTAGAAACAATAAATGAAGGTAATTATGGAGAAAAAATCTACACAGAGAAGTGAGTAGGCTGAGGTAAAATTAAATCTTCCCCTGTCATTTTCTAAGTTTTCTTTTGGGGTAGGGAAAGTGTTGGAAAGTAGACAAAAAACATTATAAATCCTTATTCATTTATAGCTAATAGGTGCTTTTATTCTAAATACACAAAAGCCCAATTAATCAGGAAATATTAAGAGGATTTTCATTTAACTTGTTAAAAGAATTCTAAAGTGAAATGATTTCAGAAGAGCTGGTGGACTTGTATAAGATAGTTCATTAGGGTTATCACTTGGAAAGGAGAGAGGGCAGGAGAGGGACAGATAGCAGGGGAAGGATATAAGATGAGTGTGCCAGTTTTCTCTTGAATATTGTTTTCCCTCAGGCATACATCTCCAGAACTAGCCATGTGATTATACACTATTTCAAACACACCATTGAAAAGATTCTCTGCATCACAAAACTGATTAAAGCCAACTAAGAGTAAAGAGCAGTTGATAGAGTTGTTTTATGATTTATCTTCAAGTGTTCAATGTGAAATTATATTGAGATAAGAACTTTTATTATGAAACCATCTTATCAAAGGGATGTCCTATCAGAAAGTAATTGATTTTCTCTTCTTCAGCAAAAGAAGCTGCCCTCAGTGTAAGCCCAGATCCTCTACCTTTGAACAGATTATTATGGTGCTTATTAATTATGCCCATCTCATCTAGACCAGGCGTACTTGCCCTAGAGTGAATGTGTAAAAAGATCTTTTTCTTGCTTCAGCAAAATAGCCTGAAAGACAGTATTCAAAGCCCTGGGGATGAGGCCATCCCATTTGCATGAGAAACCTGGAGATTGATCCTCCTTGGGCTATTTTTGATCCACCCCCCCACCCCCCACCTCCAACTGCCTTTGGGACACATAAACACTTCAGGAAGCTGCACAAGGTGGAAATAGTGGTGTTGTCTTAGTACCAAGTATGAAGAGAGGGAAACATGGAGAATTCTGGATCCAGATTGAACCTTTGTGGATTCAGCTTGCATCCCAGAAGTAGCAGGTGCTGAACTCAAAAGTATTGGTTTTGGGGTATTACAAAAATGTGCCTCATGACTATAAGGGTCTGGAGGCAGCTTGACAGAGCATAACTTACACATATTAGCTTCTTTAACAACTGCTGCAGCCTGACTGGCCTCACCCTGTCCTTCTGGAACAGCCTCACCCCACACAAGTTTGGGCAGTAGAATAAAAAAATTTAGCAGACCCTGGCCAAGCAGTTGGAGAGCTCTCCACTGAGAGTCCCTGCAGGGAACAGGTATGTCCACCCTAGATGGTGCATCTTTGAGGACAACATTTTACTTGAGCCTCTCTATACACTGGGAACAGGTTACAGAAAACAATGTGATATTTTAAATACCAAATTTAGGAAGTATATATCCAATGGTTAACCAAACTTGGAAAAACTGGGTTGTAACTGGGGGTAGTGCAACCAGAGATAGAACTGAAAGCCCCCGGACATTGACATTTCTGCTTCAGGCTCTGCTTCTTCTGTGTGGTGGTCGCAGCCTCAACCTCTGTCACATTTGTGAGGCAGTTTCTAGACTCCATGTTTCAAGCTTTGTCACATAGGGACAATGAACTTCATTTTCCCATCTTCAAGATTCAAAAAGCAGTGAAAACTTGTGAGGACAAGCTCTGACTAACCTTGATTGATTTGTTATTGGATCAGAATTTGTCGCCAGGGCATACTGACACTGGGCCAGCTAACTGTGTGGAGGATTGCTGTCCTGTGCATGGTAGGATTTGTAGCAGCACCCTGGCCTCCACCCACCCGTGAGGGGCAAATAGCATCTCCCCCAACTCCAAGTGGTGCAAATAAAAATGTCTCTAAAATTGCCAAATGTTTCCTGGTGTAGCTAGGCAGCTGCATCTGGGAAGTCTCTCCCTGTGTACCATGTGAAAGCTCAAAATAGACCAGGGAGTGTTCTTGACTCTGAATGAGAAAGAACTCACGAGCAGGTCTGAAGAGGGTAGGGAAGCATAACTCTGGGGAGGAAATAAGTTCCTAGACCAGGGCAAATTACCGTTGAAGCTGAAATTGGTCAAAGGGACAAATAAAGTGGGAGAAACCTGTTTATTGCTTATAAGTAGTTGTCCACTTCCACCAGACTAATAACATACAATAACAATAGCAATAAAATCATGATAATCAATCATTATACACAATCAAGGTGGAGGATTCAGCTAAGTTCAAAGTCCTATACATATTAAGTCCATAGCTTGCATATTCCACAGGAAGTCAGTGGCTGAACAGGTAGGGAGTTCAGAGCAATCCTCATGTGGTAGCTGCAGCCAGGGGGTGCATCCAGGCCACAAGGACTGTAGAAGAAAATAACCTTAAGGGTGATAAGATACATGACACCAGCATAGGCAAATCTTGTCCATCAGGTAGGATACATGCAAGAAAGTGGTCCTGTGATAGGACAGTGGCAGGAATGGGATCTTGTCCTGGTCCAGTATATAAGACTTTCACTGCCCCACCCCATGGGAATTACTGATGGGTCAATATATAGGGCTACAGGAGGTACACGCACTGGCCATAAAGATAAAACAAAACTTCCCTGTAAGAAGCTCTTACCTCCTGGGTGTTTTGGGTACACTACTGTGAACTTCAGGGGCCACTCTGCTGTTACACCAGGAACACAAAGGAAGCCAGCTTCCAGGCCTTTTCTTCAAGGTGCCAGAAGGGACAGCCATCCCTAGTAGATGTGTCAAAATGTCCAGGTGACAGAGACTCCAGGGTTTAGCACAGTTGGGGCTGGCAGGAGGATGTTGCTCTGTTGACCATATCCTAGCTTCAATAACTTCTCTCTGTTTTGCACATACAGTTGTATAGGAGAGGCAGCAATGTGTGCTATCATGTCCACAGGGCTCAAGTTATGCACTTAAAGAGAGAAAAAGGGAGGGTGTCCTCATGGAGGAAGTACACTAAAAAGCTGGGGTTTCTGTCTTTTAAGCATTTTTCAAAGGGCCAGAGGGGTATAGACTTGTAAAGTAATCTCAAAATATTTGCCTCCAGTGAAAGACATTAAGTCTCTTCTATTATCAGTCCTCCAGGTAATTCTGCAAAATTAACATATGATATTGGCCATTTCCTTTCTAAGACAGCAGCTTCCCTCTGGGAACATACCAATCAAGACCACCCACCCTTCCCCAAATTGGATTGAGTTATTGTCTGTTTGCTAGAGAATATGTCAGGAATCTTACTAACTAACTTCTGGTTTTTTAAATGGAATCTTGGCTTTAAGATGGAATCCTTCCTGTTCTTACTATTACTGTTTATATCAACCTTTTTGGAAAATTAATCATGATTCTTGTCTCCTCTCTGCCCTCCATGACTGGTGGATGAAATTGTCCCCCAATTGACAATTGCCTTAATCACTATGGTGAGAAATATAGTATCACATGATACTAGAATAGAGTGGTGAGGGAAGGGAGGGAAACAGAGTGGAACTGGGAGGGATGACTTACTGTGAACAGCCGCCCTATTTGAGTCCTCCATACACTTCAAGCTACACAGTTCTGCTTTTATGATTTAGGCTTTTCCTAAACTTCTGCACTAATATACCTCCTAAGCTTTGTTGTCACATGGTTTTTTCATTACCATGGAAATTTAAAAGATTTGAATGGAGTGGGGAATAAGAATTAAGACTGGGCAACTATTTTCATAGTCTTTACCCATGTTGAAACATGATAGCATGCAAATTCAAGCAATTTATCTCAAATATAACATAAGAAAAATCATTACTGATAATTGAATTTATATATTAATGTTTCCTTTTATAAGGGGCATAACAAATTTTCATTGTTTTTCTATTTTCCTTATATCCAAGAAAATAAATGTTTCATTGGTTTAGAAAGGGGAGTTAATAAAGTCTACTTTTTATTATTGTGAAGATTAAGCAAATAATTTTAAATGTTTCACAGCATAGATAATTAACTGTATGATTATCCATAACTAACTAAACAAGTTCATATATATTATTTACACATTATTTTATATGTTAAGACCTAATTATTAAGTGGGTTTGCTTGCTCACAGCTGTTACAATTAAGTCTTAGATTTCTATACCATATCACTGCATGGCATCAATTCATTAGTCATTGTGAATGTGGACATAACAAGGAAGAGAGAAAGGTAAGCATGAGCATCCTAGCTCCCCAACTTCATAGCATCAAAGGAAAAACCTAACCCACTCAAGAAAACCTCAAAAAATAATCAGGGCATGTGTTTTGTCCTTGAAATTTCTGCTATTCTTTTGATTTATGAACAGTCCAAAGAAGAATCCTATAAATTAAAAATATACTCCTGCCTCTTAATTTTCATACAGACCCCAGCAGTAGATTTACAGTCATTCAAGACCTACTCCATCATAATTAAACTGTACTTGTCAGTTTTTTATTGCTATTCTTGGAGATAAATCCTTATCTTAGAGGTTCCTTCAGTGATTATCATCATGGCCTCTTGTTTTTATCATTGCAAGAGGATTCTGACAGAATCGTAACTCCTGCAGATCTTGTACGACTTACCTTTAGCTTCATCTCTTTGTCACAAGACACCATTATTTTGTTGCCTAGCATATTTACATTGCTTTTGCTCCTTCAAAGTTTTCCAGAGCACTTTTTTCATTCTTGTTCTCTCTTCCCCTCCCTTTCATCCTTCCTTCCTTCCTTCCAAGGAATAAAAATGTTATTAAAATAGCATATTTTTATACGTTCATTTTTCTTGACCTTGTTTATAATTACACAACTTCTTATTCTACTGTGTTTAATGGAAGTTTGCCCCCATACCACTCATTTTAGAGTAATAAAAATTCTTGATATACATGTGATGATCTGTGATGAGAAAAAATATCCCCCATCGTTAACCTGTCCTTTACAAGAATAAAACTATATATGCAAACTTTCATTCTCCTTTTTTCCCCTGAAAGACTATTCTTTTCAGTCTTTTGATATAATTAAGATATAATTTTCCAGAGAATCTCATGTCAGAATCATCAAATAAGGAAAATCAAGAAATAATTTTTGTTGTTGTTGATTGTAATTTGTCAATCTTTTTTATGTAGTAAAAATATTTTATAAACGTTAGAAAGTGATCCATATCTATTGTATACATTTACACATGAAGTTATATAGCAAACCAAAAACTAGAGGAAAACATTTTCAATAAATGTGACAGATAAAAATAATAATCTTAATACAATTGATTAAAAAGAACACTAAAATTATAATAAGCAAGAGAAAAAAGTATAAAATATTCAGAGACAATTCATAGAAAAGAACACATGTCACAATTTTTTAAAGGAATGTTAGATACCATTCTGATGTGTTAAATTAGCAGATGTTTTTGAAAATCAGAACAGGTAAATACTAGTCTTTTAGATTAAAAATTATGCTTGTATTAGTCTCCCAGGCAGCGGTGACAAAGCACCACATACTGAATGGCTTTGACCAATATAAATGTATTCTCTCACAGTTCTGTGGGCTGGAGGTCTGAAATCAAGGTGTTCATAGGACCATGCTCCCTCTGAAGCCTCAAAGGGAGAATGCTTCTGGTAACCCCAGGCCCTCCTTCGCTTGTGGTAGTCTAATTACAGTCTTTGCATCTGTCTTCACAAGGCCATCTTTCCTATGTGTCTGTGTCTCTCCATCCCTTCTTATAAAGATACAAGTCATTGAGTTAGGGTCACTGTAATTCAGTATGACCTTATCTCAACTTGATAACATTTAACCCTGATTCCAAATAAACTCACATTCATCAGACCCAAAAGCTTGGATGTCAACCTATGTTTTAGTGGGAACAATTTAACCCGTTGTAAGTTGGATACCCAATGCTGATAAATTAGGAAAGCCTTTCTGGAAAGTACCTTAGCAATGTTTCTTCTACTCATTTCTCATGGGAATCCACCTTGGTGAAAACAGAAATATAAATTAGAGCTATGTACAAAAATGTTATTTGCAGCATTATTAAAGGGATTATTTTAGAAGGAATCTAAAAGTAAAAAAAATGGGAATGATTGAATATTTTGGGACCTCCCTAGAATAGGATATTATGAAGCCATTAAAAATGACATTTATAATTTCAATGTTCAGAATCACAGATAATCCAAGAAATACTAATAAATAGTAAATTAGATTATATTTTCTAATATAATATTAGCCCAAAATCAAAGAAAATAAACCATAAATTACCATAGGTTAGTGAGTGAGGAGATGGGCTTTCTTCTACGCTGCCAACAGAAATGTAAAATGCAAACATTTTGTGGAAGGTCATTTGGCAACATATATCTGTGCCTTAGAAATATCCCTGCTTTTGGTTTTACCAGCTTTACTTATAGGAACTTATTTTAAAGAAATTATCTTGGATATGCACAAATATTTATCCATGAGTCCATTTATTGGAGTTAATTGTATTGAAAAATTACAAAAAATCCTAAATACTCAATAGCAGGAGACAGGATAAATAAGTAATAAGGTATCCAGATAATAAAATATTACATATTTAATGACATGGAAAGATGTTAAGACACACATTTTAAAGAGAAAGAATGCAAATTACAAAATAGTATTTATAATATCTCATTTGTATAAACTTAAAGCCAATCTATGAGGGTAGAAGAGAGTATAAGTTCATAAATCAAATTTTAAGAGTAGAAGATTCTGGGGGTTACCTGGTGCTCTTGTGGATTAAATAAGTTAAAATAACTTTCAAAAGCATATCATTGGATATCTTGATGTTGTTCACTGACTCAAAAAAAAAAAGATTTTGCCACCGTTCTCATGTTGGATACATTTATAGTATTGGAGTAGGTAATACTTGAAGTATGTTGATATTTACAAGTGGGGAGGACCTGGAAGGAAACTTTATTTTCTTCTGCTTTCTAGAAGATGCATGGGATTCAGTCAGGAAATGGGAATTGTGTATGTATAATATTTAGCTTTTACATATAAGGAAAAAAATAATACAATTCTGGCTGGCATAAAAAAATATTTCCCAATTGTTAAATATCTGAAAGCTAGAAAAGGGCATTTTAGAAATGAAATCTGTAGCAAAGCAAAAAAATTAAAATTATATTTTAAATATGTTATTCTGAAAATTGCAAAGATTTTGGGGTTTGGAGATTATTTGAATAAAAAGTTGGTTACACATGAAAAAAGGGTATTTTTCTTAGCAATAACCACAAGTTGGGTTCTGGGCAATATTACAATGTTGGAATTTCTTTTCCTGCTCTCTTAAATTTGTGGCTCAATTATTATAATCCCCAATATGCTATACTTTATTTTTATTCTACAGTCTTTCTGTGTGGTCATGGTTTTAACATTGCTCTCTTGTTCCAAGACCCATGAGAGTGCCAAAGGAACTTCAAGAAGTCCTAAGAAGACAATGTTACAATCTTCTTATTCTCTGTTCCTTGTTCTTAACTAATGAAGCTCTTTGTATAAAATCAGGAAGTTGCCTATATATATTCTAGAAACAAGCCAGAAGTTTCAGCAGATATATATAACGGAGTTTTGTGCTCACATAAAGTTTATCTTATTTCTTCCAACAATTTGTGGGCCATTGCTGTACATTTATAATGGTTTTTTCTTCTGCACATCTCCTTTCACAGAATGAGAGCTAGAGGTGAGCACTTCTCCCTGAGCCTTTTAACACTGATTCCTGGCTTAGGTCACCCAGTGGGATTTTATGCTCACACAAGGCTTACCATATTTCTCCAATAATTTGTTCTTGACAGTTGGTCCCTCTCCAGGTGGTACTTCCCATTGGCTGCCTCATGACATGGCTGCTGTATCCTTCCAGGGTGAGCAATCCAAGAAAGACAATGAGAGAGAAGCACTGCTAAGATGGGAGCCACCATCTTTCCATAACTCCATCTCTGAAATGACATCCCATTGTTTCTGCCATTTTCTATTCACTAGAAGGGAATCAGTAAGCCTAGCCAACACTTAATATGAAGGTTAATGTAACCAAAGGTATGAATTCTAGAAGGTAAAAGTCATTGGGGCCATTGTAGAGGCTCTCTAAAACAACAACCAAAGTTTGAGAACATTGTGTTGGGTGGTATTCAAAAATCAAATAGGCTTAGAAAATCACTAAAGAGATACCTATGAAGGAACAGATGTCAATGGATTTGTTTCAGGATCCAGGCAGAGAGATGGGCCAGAACAAGGTGTAACTGGTCACAGAGCTGGCATTGTGAAGAAGGGCCGCCTACCCCGTAGCCAGGTGGATAGGAGCACTAAGGAAATGGGAGCCTAAGCTCAGGCCTGAGAACTGGGCACATGGATAGGGAGAGGTTGTGACTCTGAAGCCAGCTTAGAGGTCATTTGCATCTGCACAGGTAACTTTTGTTAAACTCTGTTGCTTCAGTTCAGGATATGGGTAGAGAAGGGAGACATGAATCTGGGAAGCCTCACTGGGTCAGCTTCTAGAACCAGAAAAGTGAGGGCTAAAATGAACCATGGAACAGTTGTTCTCAGACTTTGCTTTGTATCAGAATCACTTGGTAAGTTAGCAAGAATGACCCAAACCCTATATTGTTTCAAGAAGCTTAGCCTCTGTACTCTTCATTAATGCTTCAGGTAAGTCTAACATACACCAGAGTTTGAGAAACACTGCCTTAGAAAGACTACTTGTGCTCCTCAAGGACTGTAGCATTTATGGATTCATGATAATTAATTCACCAAAGTAATAGACTAGTACTAAACCTGGACTCAATTCATGGTAGAAATATGAATGTGCATCCTTGTAGGCAGAAATGGAAAAAAAGATGGTTATAACTAAAAACATTCCAAGGAAATGGCCTGTGATTTATGCTGGAGGAACAAATCATGGCTGGCTCTGATTAATAGATTCTGCTCTCTCAGGCTGACAAAATGCAAAAGAATTTTCTTTGCCAGAAATAACAAAATGGACACCCAACCCAGCATCTGGAAGTTATTCTTAAAGAAGTATGGCATCAGCTAAAACTGGAGTGGTGGGTCAATTTCTATTTATCCATTGCACTGGTCCCTGCTGATGAAAGGTTAATGTAACTTAAACTCACATCTTCATCCTGTTCTTCATTCTTTTCCTTTTCCTTATTACATCATATTTATTTACAGATCATACTGACAAATATCAGTCTACCAAGACTTAGATGGACTATGGACTTCAATTACTCTTTTATCAAAGCCTTAACTGAGAGAGATCCCACTATAGAACACATCCAAAATTTGAAAGCAGAGAGACCTAGCTTTAAGTCCAAGACATGTGACTTACTGACTGTGACTCAGAAAGTGGCTCATCTCTAAAGTTCTTTATTTGTTTATATGTGGATCACCTAACCACTTTGTAAGATATTGTTAGAAGTGATGTAGGCAAAATGTTCAGCCCATAGTAAGTGCTCAGTAAACTGAACTATCAATGCTATTAATGACCGATACTCCTTAACTGTAAACACAAAAATATATTAGAACCACAATTTGTTCAGGATCATGTGCAGTTCATGCCCATCAAGCTGTTTTTAAGTAAGTTAATTAAGAGCACAAATAGTGTGTTAATTAAGAGCACAAATCTGGATCCAGCCTACCAAGTTCAAGTCTAGCTTTGTCATTCACTAGCAGTGTATATCTTTGTATGATTTGCTAGACAATTTACTTAACTTCTCTCTGCCTTGCTCTCCTTGTCTTTAAAATGGGGATAATAATGATGCACCAACCTCATGAGACTTTGAAAGGATTAAATTAGTGCTTGTAAGGCACTACAAGAAAAAGCACCATCCATATGTGTTATTTGTTAATCATAATTCCTTCTTAAAAATGTAGATCCTTACCTGTGTTTTTTACTTATCGACCAATTATGAATGTTTATCAAAGAAAATAATGGGTTGAATTGTTTTTTGTGGCAGGTCTCAAATTTTTGGTGGGGTGATGGTCCAAAACCTCTTTGAATTGCTTATAGGCCTTGCCCTGATTATAGGACCCAGTTGTTCCAAGCTTAAGTAATTGGGTACCTGTTACTTTGGGGAGCTGCAATTAATTTTCTGAGTCAAGAGAGCTCCCTTTATAGAATTACTAACCCAGGTGATCTGAACATGGGAGGGAAGGCACATCCAACATGTGTGACTGGCTCTTGAGCAACATTCCTTATGAGAACTTTACTCAGAATTGAAATAATGGGACAGAATGACTCAATTTTTATTTCTCTTCTCTGGTAGCATGTAGCGGTAGAATGTTTTGTACAGTGGATGGCCAATACATGTGATTAATGATAATAGTAAAAATAGAGCAATATTTTCTTGTATATGAGAGAATATCATATTAACTCACTTTTTTTCGTGTTGTTTAATGGAAGGTATTTACTTCCAAGACTGTCTTCTTCTTAAAATGAAAACCGTTATACAAATATTGATGTAAAGAGAAGCTTCAGGATCATGAAATTTGTTGTCATAGCCATTTGATGGGGGAAACAAGCTCCTTAGGAGTATGATATTTTCCTGAGCATACTATTGCTGATGTTAATTCGTTCTTTAGGCTCGTGGGCAGTAAATCTACGTGCCTTGAGAAGTTCCTTATAAAGAATTTTTCCCCTGTGTGTTTTTAAGCCTTCATTCTTGAAACTAAAAAGACACACGTGTAACACATTCAGTGGATGTTAAGCATCAAAGTTTCTTTGATGTCTGCACAGCCCTAGGGGTAAAAAGCCACTCTGATTTTATCTCATAGCTGTGACATGATCACTTCAAATGAATGGAGAATGCAGTATCATGTGTAGAGACTTTTTTGGATTCCCAGGGAGAGGGAAGTTGTCTTTTTGGTGGCCTTCTCTAACAATTCAGAGGCTTCTTTCCATGAACAGTTTCCTGAGGTTGAGAACTTCCTGCAATGCAAAGCCTGCAGGTCTGAACAGGGAAGGTGGGAGACTGTGTGAAACAGAGCAGTCACTGAGAGGGAACAAAACTTTGACACTTGCCCCTTGGGTGCACCTGGCCACAAAGAGTGAGGCATAAGTGTGGGGAAGGTGCCACCAGTAGGGCAAGGGAAAGCCAGGAAAGCATGGCAGAGACCAATTCATGGAAAGAGAAGCTCAAAAGAAAGAAAGCCTCAGTGTAACACTGACCAGAACATGCAGCAAAGAGAGATGATAAAAACACAAAGTAGAGCAAGACAAGAAAACATACAGAACAAGGAAAGACAGCTTCTCTGGATTCACCTCTAACTACAGGACCATGACAATATCATGCCTGCATGTCCAAATACAGCAGACTCTCAGTTCTCTGAGGACACATACATGGATTCAATAGAAAAGGGGAATAAAAGACAGCTTTTCAAGAGCAGGAGAGACATGCTGATGTAGTCATCAATGGCTAGACAATGTTTAAAAACTCTGTGAAGCACACTTTGTATTCAAAGCTAACCTCATGCTTGACTGATATGCTTATAATTGTATATAACTATTTAGTAAAGTTAGTTAATGGTTTATTATTTAGCATATAATTATGTCATTTTTAAGAAAATCCCATTTGTTTTAAAGTTCAAATAATTAGAGGACCCCTTTTCATAAACATTTCATAAGCATTTTATTGTGGAAGAGTTATGAAAAAAAATAATGCTTCTCTGCTCCCACCTCACATTATATTTAAATATTACCAAAGTGAAATAATCTATCTTTGATTGATCAGACTTCATCATTTAAGTTCACCTAGGTAGGTATGAATTTGATTTATGTCTTAAGTGAAGAAAAGGAAAAGATTTCTGGGCTTATAGAACAGGTGGCTGGAAAAAAAAATAAGGTAATAGGTTGTAGCAAAATCTATTAAGTTTTCCACAGCAAATCAAATTAATAGTACTAAGTTTAGATGCACATAGTTTGGCAAAAAGAAAGTTTTACTTAATGGTAGTAGATTTAATGGTAGAATTACTCTGAGAGTCAAATAAAACCGGGTTGCTAAAGTATTTGCCTAAAGAAAAACAGAATCCCAGTACATTCAATTTTGCCTTACAGAATACCTTTAGAATAATAAGAAAGCATGTGCATATGTTTCCAGTTCTGGACTAACCCTGGTACTCCCTAGCCTCTTATTCTGAACTACGTGACTTTCTCACTATCAAAATGTGCCTGATAATCAAGTCCACATACTTCTATTCTCTTGAAAAGAGGCATCTCCTTTATAGCTCCTTGCGGATTCTTTTTGTAGCCTACTAGGGATGATAGAAAAGATTGAATCTCAAACATACCCACAAATGGGACGGTATTCCCAACTGCTTCATCAACAGACTTCCATGTCTATCTCTCAGCTAAGTTTCTCTCCCATGTTTTTTATTGTTGCCTGGGCCAGAGGGGTTTTTCTGACCTGGACTTTAAAAAGAAGGTAGTCAGGAGCCAGACTGGTGCCTGTTTCTGGGGAGATCTAAGTGTTATAGTAGGTAGATAGGCAGACATGAGCAGGAAGGGGGACTTGGCTGCGGGCCTTCACTTGGCTGCATGTTTGCTTATATTCTACAAATTCTACATAAGCTATTCTCGAGGCATGTGGAGCGAGAATATAGATAACAGATTGGCCCAAACTGGCTAGTTCCAACATGGGGGAGAACTGGACACTGACTTCACCTCCACATACATACCTCATACATTCTGCAATCACTTAAGTAGCAAAGATCAGCCCCCCTGCCCTGTGACAGGTCCCAGGAGAACCTCCCCTTGCCTGATGTGAGGGTGGAGCAAGCCGGAACTCAGGGAAGACTGCACTGGCTTCCTTTGAAACCTGACCCCACTCAATTAATGAATATTCATCTCCCTTCATATAAAAAAGCCTCCTTATTGTTCCCTGCATGACACTCACTAGGTCTGCTTGCTTCCCCAACTCTCTGGGAACCTATTTTCTCCTTTTTTTCAACTCTAAATCTCCAAATAAACTCTTAAAGCTCAATGGCTCTTCTGCGTCCATTCTTGAATTCTTTCTTGCGACAAGACCAAGGCACTCAGATAAGAGGAGGCACTTCCATTTTTAACAGAGGTTAATCACTGATAGAAAAATATCAGGGATTGATTTAGGGATTCAGAAAGTTGGGCATGATTATAAATTCTATATTTGAAAATATCTTTAAATACCAAAAAAAAAAGTTCAAACATGTTGGGGAATTGGGGTGTGGGGAGGTTAACACCCACGAAAAGGCAGGTGGTCATGTAGAGAGGAGGGAGACAAGCTAACCGCTCCACCCTCACCAAATGAGGGTGATGAAAGTACAAATCTATTCAACACTTGAACATATTGTCTTAGTACAAAAACTATTGAGGATCTGATAAATGGGACCTTCTCAAGGAGTTTTTCTAGGGTGGATTTTAAGATCAAGAAAAAAGCATGGATTGTGAGAAAACCCTCATCTCTTCCCAAAAGCTGTGTCTACCAATAGATACATGCAGCTACCTCTGAACCTGTCCTGAGTTTATTCTCACCTATAAAAAGACAGAGATGTTAAAGGGAAAAAAAATATCTAAACTCAGAACAGATTTTAGAACCCTTCTTGGTTTGATGGAAAATTAAGATAAAATAAGCGCAAAGTCATGAGCTGAGGAGTATATACAAGGAAGTTTGGGAGGGTACAGATTTATTTGTTTTCCTTGAGGGCAATTCAGCTTCGTTCATTCAATACATATTTATTGAGAGAATACTATGTCAGGCACTGTTGTAGGTACTGATAAGCAACAGAAGGAGAAAAAAACAGATGAAATACCTCTTCTGAGGTAGTTTATATTCCAGAAGGGGAGACAGACAATACACAAACAAGTGTATCAATAGTGATGTGCTACAAAGAAAAATAAAACAAGGTGGATAAGAAGTGAATCAGTGGAAGTGGGTATGGCAAAGAAGTCTCTGATAAAGTGACTTTTGAGCAGAAACTTGAATCAAGGACCAAACCTTGGGGATACATGGATGTCCTAAGCAGTGAGCACATTACCACAAGTATACTTAACAGTCAGTCCTCAGTAAAAGCTGAACACAGACTTAGTTGTTTTCTGTGGGACCATGTACGGTCATACAGGTGAGAAGAAAAATACCTGTGAGAAGCCTTGTGTTTACACATATTTGTATAGATTGCCGGTGTTAAAAATATAGCTGAATTCATTTAAAATGTAACTTTCTTGAAAGATAATTCAATACCTAATATGCCATTATATCTCTCTAATCAGCCTCTTGAGATCTCTCGTTTACAAATGCATAAGGGGATAACACACTTCATAGGGAATAGAGCAAAAGGAAAGGAGAAAAGCTATATAGCATTTTGTGATTTCAATAATTGGCCATCCCTTCTTTCAAATTCTAAATAAAATTCAAATTCTGAACAAAAACTGCATGTATGTCAAGGTACCTTGCAACTGCCATTTTCATGAGCATCAGTTCTTTCAGTCAGTCTGGAGAACAGAGCCAGGCCCCCATTATATCTCAGGGACAGGGAACCTGCAGAGTTAGGTCACACTGTATATATGTTACATAGAATAATTTAAAATGCAATTAAGTAAATGCAAACTTTACTACTACAACTCATCTGGTTTTTCCATCCTAATTTAAATTTAACCAGTGTAAAGGGATTATCTGCAGGGGGCAATGCATATATTTCAGTTTGCACAGTGCATGCCTGGGGGTAGGAAGAGGAAATGCAGCAACAGATGTCTCTGTGTCACAATGTACTGACTTTATACTTCTGTTTCCACGAAGACTGGTGGCCATGTCTCTTTCAGTCCTGAGTTACAGGGGCTCCCACATTTCTACAAATCAGATATCCATCTGTCAGGATGAGTTGAACCAGATTTTCATGATGTGGAAAAAAGTGCTCAAGAGAACTGTAGATAAAGCCATTAAAATTATGTTCCACCTGTGGCCATAGCCAAGCAAAACCTGTCTATTTTATTCCACCGCAGATCCAGTGACAGCTCTCATCACTTGGATTTGCCTGCTTAGTTCTGCCTTCATTTCACTCCAAGCTGGATTTTCTTCAGGACCTATAGGCTCAAACATCAGATGAATCCAAATGTTGAGAAATTCACTGAAAAGAATCTGAGCCCATTTCACATGTATAATTCACATTTGCAATATTTTCATTCAGTTGGCTTATTGAATTCTTCTTTTAAGTATTTTAGGATTTTCGTGTGTGCATGCCTTGACAAAATGGATGTATCTTACACTATATAAATACTCTGAATAAACTATCAAGATTGTCTCAAACTGACAAAAAAAGTAATTTCTAAAAGATATGTTGTTAAGTATTGAGGAGAATATAAAGTGTAAAACTTGTGGCTTTTGTTCTTTAATTTTTATCTTTCTAGAGTAAATTTAAAGTTTCCCTATTTTCTTCCTTGATACTATATTAATAATAAAAGACTAAGAAAATGCGATGTAGTTGTTTTTGTTACATACTGAGAGTTATTAAGGAGTCCAAAACTCTAAGGTTGGGAGATAAAATTAATTCAAAAGTAGAGCCCTTTTTCTTAACACAAGTATGGTATCTAATATATGTATCTATACACACACATACTTATATCTGTGTATATATATGTATGTATAGTTGGGTTGGTTTGGTAAGTAGAAAGGAGACAAGCACTTAATCAATATTTAATTCTGATTCTGTCTTAACACTAAGCTTGCTTTGGGCATATCTTAACTGCCCATGCCTTACTCTCTTATTTTCTAAACTACAACTAAAGGAATGGAGTGCCTTGCAAGGGACTCAGTAATTCTACATAGCCATAAAGTCAGATAAATATACATGGGATATTTTGCTGGTCATACTATTCTGTATGAAGAGTCTGTTGATTATTCTACCATTGTGAAGCTGAATCTTAAAATTCCAAAGTTCAGAGAAAATCCAAATGTCATTTGTTGTCTGCAGGTAAGCACCCTAATATTGACAGATGCTATCTTAAACTCTGCTGGAACAAGGAAGAAAATAAATAAACGCATTCGCAGATACAGATCTCACTGAACTTAAAAGAATTCCAGGCAAGAGGCCAATTTGGGATTTGGACTGGAATTGACAATATGTCCCTGATAATGTTAACAGCTAACATTTATTGAGCTCTTACTATGTGCCAGACACTGTTCTAAATGCCGCATCATGTTAGCTCATTTAATCCTCATAAAAATGACTATCTCTATTTTATAAATGAAGCAACTATGGCCTAGAGAGGTTACATAACCTAAGTTTCTCCCCCTAGCAAGTTAGAGAGCCTAGATTTAGAACCAGGGAACATGGCTCCTAAGTACTGTTCTTACTCCCAGCCAGTAATAATCATCATCTACTGCCCAATTTTAAACCTGTGGTTTTCTCCACCCTTCTACAATGGCATAGTTTTAATCAAGCAGTTTGGTACTTAGCTCTATACTAGGTCTGAAGATTCCATGCAATATTCCTGAGAGCAGAGATTTTTTCAGTTTTATTTTAACTCTTGAGTTTTCAGGGACTAGACTGTGACTGGGGCATTAATAGATGCACAATATCATATTTGCTTAATAACAAGCTACTCAGTATAGTTATGTTTTCTAAGCATGAGCTAGAGTCTGGGTTCTATCCTGACCTTACGATTTACAACATTGGACAAGCCACTTTGTCTCTCTATGCCTCAGTTTTCTTATCTGTAAAGTGGAAGGAAACCATAATTCTCCTTTCTTAAGACCTATTAGATGCTAAGATTATAAATAATAAGGATTTAGGAGTCTAAGGATTAAATGAGATAATGCTATAACTACTTAAGGAGAACTACTAGATGCTCTATAGGGGACAGTACAGTGTAGAGGTTCAGGATGTGGGTACAAAAGCCAGTCTGCTGGATTTGAATCCTGACTCTGCCACATACGAGTTTTGTGACCTTGTATAAGTAACTTAACTTCTCTGAATCTAAGTTGTTATCATAATGTATCTATCTGGCATATAGGAAGTACTTAGTAAAAGTGAGTTATTAATATTCCAATCCTAGAGGTCAGTTATAGTCATTCTAATCCCTCAAGTAATCACCAGCAATATAACTTGGATTATAAATATTTAAATTTTCACTCATATGTGGAGTATAAGAACAAAGAAAAAAAACTGAAGGAACAAAACAGCAGCAGACTCACAGAACCCAAGAACAGACTCATAGTTACCAAAGGGAAAGGGACTGGGGAAGATGGGTGGGAAGGGAGGGATAAGAGGGAAAAAGGGGCATTACGATTAGCAGACATAATGTTGGGGGGGCACGGGGAGGGCTGTACAACTCAGAGAAGACAAGTAGTGATTCTACAGCATCTTACTATGCTGATGGACAGTGACTGTAATGGGGTTGGTGAGGGGGACTTGATGAAGGGGTAGTTTAATAACCATAATATTGCACAAGTAATTGTAGATTAATGATACCAAAATAAATTATAAAAAAAAATTTATTATTATTTTCATTTTTTGTTGAAGTACATACAATAAAATGCACAAATATTAGTGTACAGCTCTATGAATTTTGACATGTGTATACATTCACACAACCATCACCCAGATCAAGACAGCAAGCGTTCTCACTAATTGTTTTCCCTTCACCTACTTCACCCATCCCCCCACCTCCCTCCCAGCTTGTGTCTATAATTCTGTTTCTGTTTTGTTTGTTCATTTGTTTCCTTTGTTTTAGATTCCACATATAAGTAAAATAATATGGCATTCGTCTTTTTCTTTCTGACTTATTTCACTTAGCATAATACCCGCTAGGTCCATCCATGTTGTCACAAATGGCAGGATATCATTCTTTTTTTGATAATAAATGCAGATTTAATAAGTATGTGTTAAATTATCCTCAGGGTTTGGACTATGAACTGTCACTTGCTATATTGTGCATTATATAGAGTATTTCTTACAAATACCTACACATATATTATATAGAGTATTTCTTAAGAATAGGACAAAAACCTTGAAATATGTGCTTAGCGATGGGCGTTTCTGATAAAATTATGGTCTTTAATATAATGAAAATTATTTCTAACTCTCAGGGTTTGACTGCTTTGTGGCAATTATATAAGATCTTTATTAGCAGTGAAATATTTCACTTTTATAATGATAAAAAGCATTTCCAAAGAATTTTCCATGTGTCCACATGTATTTCTAGAAGACAAAAATGTATTTCCTATAGTACCTGTTTTTTGACTGAGACTTTAAGGAGCTATAGGGACAATCAAGAATACATGTTTACAATAACCTCCGTTTTAGGACTTTGTTTCCCCTCAGAAGGCATATAAATTATGCTTTAAAAATTTCCTATGATTTATTGTATAAGTCTTTATTTCATTTTAGCATTACTTATGTAATTGACTATTAACTGTCAATCATTAAACTACTAAAATCTTTAGGTTAGTAATTATGTAAATTAATTTTAAATGACATAAAATTGTTGAACAATTTCCTCTGCTTTCCTAACTTGAATTAGAAATTAAATTGTGTTTTGTTGAGTTGGCTACATTTGGTTTGCTTAATTAATTAATTAATTAACTAAATCATGATGGAAACAATTCCAATTCCATTTATCAGAAAACATAAAAAAATATTTCTAAGGTTCTCCTTCAGTAAAGAGAAATGACTTTTCCTTGGATATATTCTCCTTACATTTGTCTCAAGATATTTAGGGAGTTCAAGAAGATCTTTGTATATAATCATTGATGGGATTGTAAGAGATGAAAAAATTACTCTGGTTAGTATTACAATTTATGAGATTACTATTAATTGGTGCAACCTGAATTGCTGCAAAACTTGTTGTTTTTAACTTTAACCATGTTAAGCATCAGCAAAACAGGTAAATTCCACAATTGTCACCTACTAATTTATGGAACAAAATATTTTTTTGTAAGGTCTGATTTTAAAAGAAATATGAATTTGTTCCAAATAAGAGTCTACAGCAGCATTATTTAATGAGCTCTATCTGGCTGTAACTATTTGTGAATTAACAAGTTTACTTTATTTGTCCTTTTCTTAGTACTCTAGACGTTTGTAACTCTGGGGGAAGAATATGTTCCCAGCCTGGGGCAAATAACCTTTGAAGCCAAAATCAGTCAAAGGGAGAAATAATATTGTTTACAAGCAGTTGTCCACTTCTGCTTGCCCATGTCTTTCACCACCCAGCTGCAAAAAAGGGGCCCCACCAAACCTCTCTGGTCCAGATATGCCCTTGCTCCCCCTTGTAATCATCTATTGAGATGGAGATGGACTACTTGTCTCCACCCCTTGGAAACACCGATTGAAATGGAGGTGCACCAAGGCCAGGTGAGAGATTCTGGAAATATTGCAGTTTTATCCACAACATTGTAGTCCATCTTTTGAAGTTATGATATTAATTTTTAAAGACTTTTATGTGACATTTACAAATATCAATATTTGCTTTATTTGCATTGGAAATTAAGTTAACTTTGCATGTGTTTTCTAAAATATACACTCAAATATTCATTTATAAGTTTCTTTAAATGACTGCAGATGATCCACACCTGTTTTGTATTTTCTAACACAAATTCCAAAACTAAACAACAAAACAGCTTTTAGAGAACATCTTGTCTTCTGGGTACAGAAAAAAAAAAAACAGTTGCAAATTCATATCAAGGATTAATAAGTTAGATAAAAAAAAATGTTAGAAAATCACTTTATTTTTAAAGTAAGCTGACTGTTCATTGTATGCTTTCATGCAATTAGGTTGCAATTTCATTCACTGTAGTATTAATTGTGAGAAAGAAAGTTTTTTAAGCCAATATTATTAGTTAACTAATATATTGAATGAAATACCCATTTCATTCATTCATTTATTCATTCAATGGGCATTTTATGAGCACCCATTAGATGGCAGACATTGTGTTAGGTACTGACGGAAGAAGATGAATAACCCAATCATTGAAATATTCACAGTTTAGTGGAAGAGACAGACAAAAATCATAAGTTATAGACAAGATTTTAGGGGCCACTTAGAATGGGCATTTATCTTAAGCAAAGGAGCTGAAAATTAAATGAGTCTTGAAGAATAGATAGGACTATGTTGTCAGAGAAATGAAACTTAGTACCTTCCAGGAACTAGGAATGCTTCTTTTTCTTTTTTCTTCTTTTTTTCTACCAAAGTACCTTGTATTGTTCCTTAACCTTCTGAATTCTAACAACTGTGATATGGTATCCAATCTGATTTTCTCTACCCTGCCTTAAAGCTTAAAGATATTTAACCCACTCAACCAAGATGGCTGAGTGGGTTAAAAAAAAGTATTCTGTCATATATGACCAACAATTAACATGGAATAGAATTTCCTGTGAATCTTGTATATCATCTTGGCCCCTCTGTATATCTGGGTTTAAAATCCCTGGTCTTTTCTTTTAGTATAAATATTATAGGAAATGATGCCAAAAGCATTTAATGTAAAAGTAAGAGGTTAAGGTAAATATTAAAATATCTGTTTAATTAATATAAAATCAGTCTGTCCGTAAGTCAAACTTTCCTCCTTTAAAGATGAGCAATTTATTCTTTTGGGGAAAAGTTTTCCTCCAAATATAATAATAGCACATTTAAAAATATAATTCCTATAGCATATTGATAATTAAAAATACAATGATCTTTAATAAAATATATTTATTTTTAGCAACACTTAAAAATTACAAGCTGCAAATAAACAGTGTCTGTTTACATATTTGCTTCAGCATTTTAAGTACTAAAGGAAAATAATTTGTTAAAATAAATAGGATTCACTACATTCACTCAAAAAGTCACCCTACTGGGAATTAGTCAAAGCCGTCCCTGAATCACAGCGAGACCTCAGTGTTCTTCGAAGCCAGCCTGGCCCTCACAGCTGGTCATGTTGTTCTCTCTTTGAATAGAGACAATCTCACGAACATCAACATCAGACAAGGTTGCTCTGAGACCATGATAAAGTGAGACAAAAACAAAACCTTTCATGATTTTGTCTGAGTGCCAAGAAAAGCAAGGTCACTGTGCAAACCACAAGACACCAACCATGTCTCTCTCCTGGCTGACTGTGTGACTGCTGCTTCTGCAATGATAGCTTTATCCTCGCTCCTTTGCCCTTCTTAGAGATAGGATTTTTGGAGATACCCAACCAATCATAGGTTTGCTCCTGCTTTCTGACAGCATCTACTCTAGCACAAATCCCCACTTCCTTAAGCCAGCCTCAAAATCACCCACCAAAAGCCCAAAAACTAAGGTAGGCTATTTCTAAAACCCTCTTACAGAGACACCCATGTTTCCATGTTGTGTGTTCTTTCATACTGCAATACATGACAAATCCAACTTCTTCAACTATAGGTGCATTCCTGCAGTCTTTGGCTGGAGGGAATTGCCACTACTTAAAATCCTGCCCTAGATTCCATTGCAGGATAGCATGACCACATTACTAGTTACTGAGATACTGTGCCTAAGTATAGGACTTTGTAGCAACTATTGTACTTAAGAGTATGAGCTCTGAATCCATATTCACAAGGGTCAAGGTACAGACAGCCCCACCATTTACTAGCTATGTAACACTTAGCAAAGTCTGTGAGCTTCCCTGTATTGATATATTTATAAAGTTGGATTAATAATAGTACTCCTCTTATAGGTTTGCTAAGGGATTGACAATTTCTGGAACATTGTTAATGCTTCACAAATGCTAGGCATCATTATTTGAAAATACAAGTATTGCAGTAATAGGAGTAATGTGAAAGCTGACTTACAAAACATATATTTGTTAACATATGATCATGAAGATGAAACTCAGTATAGTTCAATATTATATAATCTTAGATACACTTAGGAAATTAGATGTTCTATAAAAAATCAGGCCCTGAATCTGTAAGATTTTAAATTCAAATATTTTTCACCTAGTGGTCTCTCTGGCTTCCCATATGAAGTTTCAAGTGGAGGTCTGGTAACTTATCTTCAAAGATGGCCCCAAAGAAACATGCTACCTGGTATTCAGGCCCTTGTAGGGCTCTTGTTCTGGGATTTGAGTTGACACTGTGACTTACTTTTTAAATAGTAAAATATGACAGAAGTGATGTCACATGACTTCTGAGTCTGGGTCAGAAGAAACTGTTACTTATTGGATGACTATTGTAGAACACTTGCTCTTTGGATGCTCCATCTGAAAACTAAGCTGCCATGCCCTGAGCCCAAGCCACATGGAGAGCTAGGCCCAAGTGCTAATGTTTACAGCCTCAGCTAAGCCTCCAGCCAATGATCTTGATCAACTATCAGCTGTATTAGTGAGCCACCATGGTTTTCTAGCCCAGTGGAGTAAGATGACTATCTCCAGCTGATATCTTACTGCGTGTATACAAGAAATTTTATCTAAGACCAACCCACAGGACTCAGTCAAGCCACAGATTCATTAGGATAATAATACAATGTAATTTCAAGCCACTAATTTTGGGGGGTTTTGTTATATAGTAATAAATAGCTGGAATAATTTGTGCCCATTTTAACTTTTGAATAGAGTGACATAAAGGAAATTTTTAGCCTGTTTTTGATGTGGTCACTAAGTTAGTAACAATAACACAAAAAGTCCAACACCTTTGAACATACTCCATGAGTATTTCCTTCATGGTCAGTGTTCAAAAGAGTTTCATTCTCATTTCTCTTTAACTCTGATATTTGAGGTTGTGGTATTTATCTTTTCCATATGGCCTAAAAAGAGCACATTAGCTGTTGGAGAAAATGGGAAAAATCCATGACTTAAGCAACGCAAGAGGCTGCTTATCGTTCTTGATAGCTCTACAAGAAACAGATGTCACCACAGCGACTCTCTGCCAGGAGAGGGAGAGGTGAAAGGAACTCTGGGAAACAAGCTTGGTGTATTCACCATAGTGTGCTAATGAATCAAGTGATAAGCCACGTGTTAATTGCTAATAAGTGGAATAAATTCTTACTTCTTGTGGAATAACTTTGCATGTCAAATGGCCTCAATCAACTTCATGTGTGCATTTTAGGTGCTGTGGGGAAAAGAGTACTTTGCAGATATTAAAAGGGGCTGGGCTTTTTCCGAAACAATTGGCCTTTCTCTAAAACTACCTTTTAAAGTGTTGGTCTGATTCACTACCAAATTATAGGAGATTCCCACTGGCATCAGAGACTTTCTAATGTTACATAGATGGAAATCTGGATAAGAACAATGCAATACTAAAGAGTCTGTAAAACCTCAGAATTTAGACAAACATGGGTTAGTAAAACAATATGAAGATATTTAATAGCAGAAATCTATTGGAGAGAATTATAAAAATATTTTCAGTAATCACCAAAGAAATAATGGACTCTAGGATCTCTCTTTCTCTTTCTAAGAGGAAAGTTTGGATATGTGATGATAGGTAGATAGATTTTTTCCCTAAACATAGGTATTTATTTTTATTTCCTACATCTTTATTATACTTATCATAATTGATAGCCTCTCTCTCCCAGTCACAAAGCTTTCCCAAATAAGTAGCATTTTACATGGGAATCCATTGTTTCTACTCTTTCTCCAAAATATTCGTCTCTGTTAGTTAATCATCTTGCTTTAATCTAGGTTGGTTTTGCCAGACCATATATTTATTTTATTTTTTGGCTTACCTCTTGGATCCTCTACATCTGTGAAACACTTTCCTGTTTACAAGCCCCGAGTATAATTAAAGGAACTATGGGTACTTGCAAGGAATGCAGACATTCTGGCTTCAGTTTCCAGTCATAGGTTCACTTTGCAGTCACACTTGTTATTTGCCATGTTTCTGGAATGTTATGTAAGAGGTGATATGTTCTTTTAAAAGGATTTTGGATTGAGAAATCTTATCCACGTGAAAATCGCTAAGGTAAGGAAAACAATGATGGACTTACTGCGTTTCATAAAAGCTGCCCTCCGGTGCTCCTTCAAATGAATGGCAGTTCCTTTTTATAAGATATGACAGAAGCACCCCTTTTTTTTTGGCTCTTTTCTCCTTTCCTCTATTGAGCTTGCTCACCTAGTCCCCATATGTAGGCCATGGGCCCTAAAGACTAAGATATGACACTGTTTTCCAGTCTGGCCTGAATCGCTATTATTTCCTGCAGTGAGAAAAATCCAAACCCACACACCACTGGCAATTTGGCCAAATTTATTGAGGCCTGGTCTTTTTGAGTGTTTCAGGCCACACATGGCCTTAATAATGAAACAATTCCTGGCTTGATCCCTGACTTCAAAGATTAAAGATTCAGTCTCACTAGGATATATCCCATTCTTCAATCCTTCTCCCCTTGATTTATGTCCCCAAATGCCCACTGTATCTTTCAAAGCATGTGTTTACACTGCTTTGCCTTTGGAAATTGTCAAATTGTACAATTTGCAATCCATCCAACATGCTGCTGCCCGAGTTATCTTTATAAAGCACAGACCTTATTTTTTTCTGATAATGGTACCTCCCAACTCATATTCAGAGTCCATCTGAGTGGTGACTCCTCACTCAGGCTGTTCCAATCTGATGTGTTACAGCTATAGCACATCTTCTCTTTATTGTCCCAAGCCAGACATATTTAAGAGTAAAGCAGGCACTATCAATGTTTACAGTAGGACAACAGGTGTAAACCTAGAATTATAGCCATGTGTCACTAGGTCACTCTGCTTCACATAATCTGGCACACTGAATTCCTCATTAGCCTACAACCAGGAATTTCAGCTTTCCTAGCAGCTTTTCTTTTCCTCAGAACAATAATTATGATTGCTGATATTAATGTAGTAACTCATTTCATCCTCATGACTCTGTGAAACAAGTGCTCTGAGTATTCTAATTGTATATATTAGGAAACCGAGGCCCAGAGAAGCTAGGTAACCTGGCTGGTGAGAGAGAACCAGGCTTCAGACAGACACAAAACTGGCTCCAGAGTCCTTGACTGGAAACACTATTCCATACTGTTCTCCTGCAGTGTAGTCCCATTCATTGACTTCCAAAATTCCCATTCTTTAGGAAGAATAGCATAGCAGTTGAAAGAACAGCCTTGAAGTCAGATTTCCTGGGTTCTAGATTGGGGCTCCATCACCTAGTTGGTCTCGGGTAGGTTACTTAATTTTTCTGTGACTCAGTTCATTCAGTTGTAAAAAAAAAACGGAGGAGGATAATTGTCACATCTATCTCAAGGGCTTTTGCAATGATGAAATGTAAAGATTCAAGCATAAGGAGAGTTCATGATGAGCAGTTTCCATTAATATTAAATGCTATCTCTTTCTCAAAGAATTTCCTTTCCCCATTGTCACAGCACTTTGTTTTATTGCTATGAATGTTGGAGAATCACTTACCTGAGGAACACTTGAAGAATTGTGAGGCAGTCCAGATTTAATATCAGCATTTATGGGGGTGGGGTTGGCCATCGGTATCCTTTAAAAACTCTCCAGGCAACTCAGACATTCAGCCATTGTTGAGAAAACTGCATTAAAGCCTTTCTGATATGAAAAATCTTTGTACATGTGTTTGTCTCCTTCCACAAACTTCAAGCTCTTTGATTGCAAATGCTGTATCAAATTCATCTTTGTCTTTCCAGTGGCAGCTAGCTTGGTGCCTTACATAAAGATGGCACAAACAATTATTAATTCCTTTGAATTAAGTAGACATCCCCCAGATATGTTCATTGTTACAGGTAAAAGGGGAGAATATTTTTTAAATCACTCATAACTCAATAGGTGTCTTAATCAGAAGTTGGCAGGATCTGGTTAAAAAGGGTTGGATGGGAGAGTGGCAAGAATGTACTGATAAGACAAAATATGTAGTTGTTAATTTTAAATCAATGGTCTGCACACTTGGCTGCATTTTATAATAACATGGGAAATTTTGCTAAAATAATCTGAGCCCCTCTGTTTCCTGGGAGATTCCAATTTGTAATCAAGGTTGAGACCTACTGACTTAGGTGGGTCACAACAGAACCAGGATCTCCCTCCTCATACCACGAGATCTGAAAGTCAACTTCTGCAGCTTGAAGTTAGGTACCGTGAGAATGAAAAGAATAGAGAGCATCCTCGTGTGCAAAAGCATCTAGACATATGGAAGAAGCACGACATCAGCATGTGGGATGTCTGTGTGGGCAGACACACATCCATACACTTATGTGTTTTAAGTTACCCTTCACAATTATGTGAGAAAAGGAGTATAATGTCAGTCTATAATGACACTATGTCCCAACACATTATTGTTTGTGAGGTCATTCTTTTTTGGTGACAAAGTCAAGGAGATAACTTTGTCAACACAGCCACCACATATGAAAAGTCATTTTTAAGAGAGGCATTGAGTCTAAATCACTATGCAGTGATCTAGACTGAATCCAGATGATTACAACTTGCCAACTTACATTAGAATTACCAAATCTAGAGTTGCTAAGTATTAGAAATCATTTTTACCATGTTTCAATCACAATTAATTATCAGGTGCAAAGATTTCACATTATTATATTGGTCTTATTCATTGCTCTTTGGTATTTTAACAAATAAGGCCCAAAGAATTAAACATGGAAATATGATCATAAAGCAAGAATTTGAATACTTGTTCTATAGTGTGCAAATCATTAGAATATTTATTTCAAACCAAAATAAAACCAGTGCTCATACCATGTAATTTATGGTCTTTTAAATTTTTGTAAATTTTTACAACCTGTTACATTTGTTATCCAAATATATTTCTATTTTTAATGATTCTTAAAGGCATTTCTTTCTCCTGTCTCCATAAGAGAAAGAAAAACAAAAGTGATAAGCCCAATGTTTCAATAATACACATAATCATTTTCAAATTATATTTTTTTCATTCATTTCCAAAAATATATGAAAAATATACCTCCAAAAATATATGAAAAAAAAACAAAAAATTGTTGTTCTTAAAAAACATCTTCTCTTTGGAAGAGACCAACTATACTCTGTATGAGAAGATGGCGTTAATGATTCATCCATAGGATGGTAAAATAATAAGACATACTGAGTAACTATATGCCAAACACTTTTTAGTACTTTACCTGAATTAATGCATTGAATCCTCAAAAAAATCCTATGAAAGAGACACCATGCTAATTTCCACCTGACAGGTAAGGAAATTGAGGCACAGAGCATTTAGATCACTTACCCAGGGCACAACTAAAATTTAAGGGATCCAAAATTTGAATCCAGGGAAACTGCACCCAGAACTATAAGCCTATGGTTTTGAATTTAAATGGATGTTTCCTCACAGTACTTGACTTACAGAGAGAATTCGTTTGGCCTACTTGATTCTTATTATTTCACTGGACCCTCTTTCTGAACAAAATACCTGGCTACATTTAACACAGTCTGTGGTTATGAGGCCATGATCATTAAACACAGGTGGTGAGAAATGCTAATGCTCTGATGGTAACATTCTGGAATTTTGGAGAAAGAAATCCTCAGCTTCTTCACTCCAAATTCAGACGCTTATTCCAAGTTTTCTTGCCCTATTTTGATTAAAAAAAAAGTCTGTCACAAAGAATGTAATAGTGAAGATCTTGTTGAAGAGTAGGCTCCAAAATAGCTAAAGTGATGGAGATAGAGTACAAAATAAATATTTGAAGCCAGGCAATGCTGATGTGTAATGGGGTTATTCTCATCACATTATCATCCCATTATCCATCTGTTAACAAATAATAACAAGTTAGCATGATTTACAATCAACATCCTAAAGTCAACTGCAATACTTAAAAAAAAGTATTTTAAATGGAAGTCACTATTTCTGATTATTTCTTCTTCTATTCTTCCCAAAGAATTTTATTTACACTGTTTTAGTCCTTATTTAATCATTCTAGGTGTTATACTAAGTTACTAAATTTTAAACTCCTTAAGAAGAGATAATATATCTTAATCATTTGCTGGATTTCTTGCAATTTTCAACAGATAATTTATACACACTATGTGTCCAATAATTATTTTATTGAGTTGAAGAGTAAAGCAGTTTAAAAAAACTTCCACATTCTGACCTTTCATTAAAGCAGGGTGACTAAAAATGGAGCCCATGGATGGGCAGCATTGTCATACCTCTAAGATTGTTAGAAACACCAGTTCTTATGTCTTACACAAGGCCTTACTGAGTCAGAATCTCTAGGATATATCCCAGGAACTTATGTTTAACTAGCTCTCCAAGTGGTCTTTATGTCCACTAAGGTTAGAGAAGGATTGTTTTATGAGATATTTCACATTCATTACTTATGATACAGATAATGTATGTCAAATCTGCAGATGACCCAAAGCTAGGAATCATAACCAACACACTCATATTATTTTGGGGGGGATTAAAATTCTTCAAATTAGAACAATTGATATATCTAACAGAATAGTATTTAACATGGATAAGTTTAAGGCCATCATACCTTAATCATGAATATATTTAACAGCAACTATATTTAAATACTGGGCCAGATAATGGAATGGATATAGATATGTTTCCTGCACTCCAGGAGGAAATTTTAGCCTATTAGACAGTTATCTACACAAATAATTAAAAACAGAAATAAGTGTGCCAGTTATTAAATTATTGTCTCTCAGTTTCAACACCCACACCCATAATGCTTGGGCTGGAACTCTGCAAACCACATTTCTGTTTTGGCAGCTGGCTTCCTGTCAAACTCCTAAGTGGGATGCTGAAGTCTGGCTGAAAGGCTAGAAAAAGAAACAGAGAAGTGCTCCTTCCTCTGCTCTCACTGGCTTTCTGCGGCTGCCGGTGTCTTTCCAGCCTCACTGCTTCATCATTCAGCGACGGTTTGTTCCAATAGCAGCAAATGAATCCAGTTTGCAATTTTTCAAATACTTACAGAACAAGCCTCTTTTGCAGCTCTTCAGAAACACCTGAACTGGTGGGCTAGTAACCTTCCTCGGAGGCCTGAAGTCCAGCCCCTCAAAAGTCTTTCTCCTGAGCTAAGAATTCATGCCAGCTCCAAGGCCCCTCATCAAAGCTTCTAATTTTTAATAATTCTACCTCCTCTGTTTCTTTCTTAGGTGGTGGCTTCTTCCTGCAGCTTCACCTCCATGATGACTTAGGGTTCCATCTTACAACTTTACCAGCTTCATGTCTATTAACAATCTGTCACATTATCTCTGTTAGGATAACTGGTGAGTATTCTGTCTCCTCGTTAGACACTGACCAATACAATGAGTGATAGTACATAATGACGGTGAAATGGTTCAACAGTAAGCTCTTTAAATCAGGAAATGTGTGTAAATGAGTTCGACTGTGAGATCACATCAATCAAGCTTTTGGCCAGCTGAGAAATTACTTTCAGTTCTGACCTCAATTTGGATATTTCTTTATTTGCCAAAAATGGAAAACACCCACATAGTAATCAATGTATCATAGATGCAACAAAGAGACAGCTATTTGATGTTCTAATATGAAAAAGGGGAATAACAGAAGGAACTGGCATTTTTTGTGTTTCTTCAGAGAGCAAAACTTGAACTAATGGGTGGAAGTTAGAAGAAAGACCTTTCTAAAAATCAACCTTGTCTACAGGTAAAGCAGACTTCTGAGGAAGGAGAAAATTCCTCATCATAGGAAGTGCTCGAGTACAGGTTGGGAATCTACTATTTGATACTGCTTGGTGACATTCTTCAATTGGAAGGGGCACTGAATTAGATGGCTTATTATAGTGGGGTTCTATGATAGTGGCATTTATGTATTAATTTTATTGTGCCATTTCCAGAGAAGTGTTCCCTGAAATGTGCAGAATGCACAAAAGGAAGTAGGGTAAATAAGTGCAATAGACTGAATGTTTACGTCCCCACAACATTCCTATGTTGAAACCTAGGACCCAGTGTGATGGTATTTGGAAGTGGGGTGTTTGGGCAGAAGGTAGGTCATGAGGATGGAGCCTCCATGAATGGGACTAGTGCCCTTATAAAAGAAACCCCAGAGAGCTCCCTTACCATTCTGTGAGTCCAGAGCAAGAAGACTTCCTTTGCAGTAAGAAGGGAGGCACTCACCAGACATTGAATCTGCCGGCACCCTGACCTCAGATACCCCAGCCTCCAGAACTGTGAGAAGTAAATTTATATTCTTTATAAGCCACCTAATCTATGGCAATTTTTAATAGCAGCCTGACTGCACTAAGGCAGGGAAGAAGGCAAGAGTTAGAAAGGCATTGGTACCTGTGACTGACTGAGGCCAGTGTCGGTAGGAAGGTACTGGAGCAGGGCAATGTGCTAGGAAGGTAACTGTGAAGAACCTGGGCAAATAGTCTGGGAGAAGTGCTTCCAGTCCCTGGCCCCTTCAATCCTTGTAATAATCAAGGTCAAAACCCCCTGCAGCTGCGGTTTTGTCCTTGTCTCAGGTTTCATAGGCCACTTTTGAAATACTCTGTTCCAGAACAGCATGTACACATGAAAAGTGCTTATCCACGAGATAGTTACTTTTTCAATCTTGTTTTTTTTTAAGTTTGCTAAGATATTTGCAATAAACTTGAAACTTTATATTATATTGGTACATGATACAAAATGCTATTGACATTTTTAACAAAAATATTAGAAAATCTTCTATGGTATCATCATCAGCCATGATAACAGCACAGCTTATTGGAATAAATCCCTTTTAAAACTTGCCCAAACATAATAAATAGATAGCAGCAAGACTTCTTAGTGTTTATGAGATACTGAAATATGGATGCCAATTTCTATAAATGATGTACAAAGGACAATCTTATATAAGGTTGGCAAGTATGCTGGGATGAATTAGAAAAATCTGCTAAATTTTAGACACATAATAATTGTGTAGCTTTCACATGTAAGTAAATTAGAAAGGGTGGATTTGTAATTATGGTAGTTTATTATATTTGCTTTACCCTAGACAATGTTAAAAGATGTATATTAAAATGGGGGTGGGCAATCATCTCAATTCTTTGTCTAGACTATGCCTAATATCCCATTACTTAGAATATCTAGATGTTTAACATCACTTAGACCCTAATTATGAGTTAATGAACAAACCTTTTATTTCATATCTCAGTGCTTTAGCTTCATGAATGCATTATCATTGACACAAAGTTTTATTTTTCTAAAAATTAGAGTGTATATGTGGGATGAGATTACTTCTAATATAAGAAATAATAAAATGCCTATTGTGACAGCACTGGATAAAACTTTCCAGAATGAATATTTGTTGATATATATATATATGTATATAAATTTTTTTTCCCCAAATCAAATCCTCTGACTCTAATGAGAATAAGTGAATAAGTTCAGGAACATTTCATTTGTAACATAAAAATGTAATGCACAGAAGGAAAATTTCCAATATACTTGGAAGTGTAATACACACATTTTAAAGGTTCACTGAAAAGATGTCAACATAGGCTATAACAAGGACCCTGTTTATAAAAGTCCATTTAACATTATTTTCATTGTAAAATTCCTGTGATACTGAGATTCCTGTGCCTATAGGTAAAGATCTGGAGAGAACAATTATATACTTAGATACACATTTTGGCTGTGTTGGTCATTTTGCCATATTTCATTCCCAACAAACTGATAGAATACAAATACTTTTCCAGACTTCTATAGAGCACTAAATCATGATGCTAAGAGAGGAACTCTTTTAATCTGTTATATCAACAAAGTGATGGATTACTTGATAAAGTCTGTATACTCGAGTGAATCTGACTTAGGATATCTATTCTTTTAAGACAATACGACTACAATAAAAATGGATTGTTTTTCACTTTTTGAAGGGTTCTGATTACAAAAGTACAAAATATGTTTACTTCTCAATGGGAGATCTGGTTTCCATGGGGACCAAACCAACCTCATCTGCTGTTTTGCAGACCATGCTCCATGCACCACCTCCACGTTGGCAGGACTAGAGAGTGGCTGAACACAGCTACCCTGGCAAGTGTGCACAGATATCTATACAGTTCTCTTCATTTTCCACCCTCTTCCAACAACAGAGCCCAGGAGGGGGCTTCAAGAATATGCGGCTTTCCTCCCACTTTCAAGTTGCATCACTTGTGATGCTCTTTGAAACTGGAACATTCTACATGATGATGATAAACATCCTCCATGTGTCACAATGTTTCTTCAAGTTAAGTGTCAAATTATCTGGCAATACAAATAGATGTCTATTTTTTTTTTATTGTTGTATTGCCTTTATTACCGAGTCTGCACAGATCAATGGTATTTCTTACACAGACTGATCAAATACTTGTCATGTACTGGCAATTTGCCCTATTCAATATATACTTACTACTGATTCATGTGTTCATTATATGCTTAATAGAAGTTTGATATGTGTCAAGCATTGTGCTAAGCATGAAAGACACAGAGATGAGTAAGACAAAGTTCTTACTCTCAATAGCTCGGAATCTAGTGAGGAATCTCCAGAAGTGGCATTTATAAATCACTGTGGTTAAGTTTAATGGTATAATATTTGCACTGGGTAATATAGGACCACAGGAGAGACCCCAGTCTCATCCTGTAGCATTAAGGAAGCCAACTGAGCAACTTGCTTAAAGAATGAGTATAAACTACTCTGGTGAAGAAGCAGCAGCTTGAAGCAGTAAATCAAAGTAAGACAGAGCAGCTTCTGGGTTAGGGGCCAGAGGCAATTCTGGGTGTGACTAAAACCTGTGCTGGAGGGAGTAGCAAAAGCAGTGAGCTGAAGTCAGTTCATCGGTTCCTTTAGGAAATGTTAGTAACTTCAGATTTGAGCCAAAGCCATTGAAGAAGTATAAAGAGAATACGTAAAGAGGACAATTGGTCAGCTGTGCGTTTTTGAGTGATTTTTCTGAAAACTGTGTGAAATATGTTTGAAGAAGGTGAAATGTTTGAATAGATGAATAAATGGATATCTAGGGAGTGGGAGGTCTGCAAAACATAGCCCTGATGACTGTTGAAGCCTAAAACTTTAACATCTAAACTTCAGTATTTCACTGAGTGCAATTCATGTGTTGTCATTAGAACAAGTGTGATTCATTTTAATTTATCTCTACAGTACTTAGAAGAGAGAAGAATGGTGGATGATGGCATACTAGCAAACTTGCTGATCTGTAAACGGCTCTGGGAGAGGCAGTAGGCATGGTGTTTCTTGGCTCCCTGGCAGAAACTGAGCCAGTGGACCAACCATACGGGGAGTCAAGGACATTCTCAAAATTTGAGCTTTCCAGCGGATTACCAAAAAGTTTGAGTTTCCTACTATTAGAAGTAGAAAGGCAGAAACCTACAGAACTGAAGACCCTCAGAGATTCTTAGTTCAATTATTTTATTTTATAGAAGTGTAAACAAAGGCTGAACAAAGGGGAAATGATGTAATCTAAATCAAACAGGGACCTCCATTTTGTTCAGTATTTTCCACTCCATTACACAAAGTATAGGATAGGTACAAAAAAAGCTGTAAAAAAGATAGACATTGGGAGTGACTATGAATTATGCTTCATTGCAGTCCTTTCATAGTCTAAGAGTCTATGATGTTTTGAAAATGTTCCATTTTAACAGATTCAAGATACAATGTTGGCAAATGATTCTGAGACATTCTGACTTCTCTCAAGTTAAAGTTAATGCATTTGAAATAACCATATTTCTTCCATTACTTTATTCCCATTAGCTTTACACATGCCACTAGTATTAGCTTAGTGAAAGTCTAGTAAACATGTATTGAGCACCCACATTGATAAGATAGTTTTTTATTATAATGGAAGGTACATACATGTGTGATGACTTATCATTACAATAACAAATTTCATTCCTCAGGAAATAGACTTTGGATCACTCTGCTAGTTGTTTACAGTAATGTTCTGCAATAATGCAAGTAACACTGCAAGCATTACTTAAAATGCAAGCATTAACTTAAAACATTGAGTCATTCATTAAGAGAAAAAAACCATGATGGATGAAAATATTCGTGTCTTGAAAATGAAAAAAAAATGTGCTAAAATGAAAACTAAAGATTGTGATTACTTTAAGAAAGAGTCTCAAGTTTTTTTTGGCAACTATTGTTAGAATATTAAATGAAAAGGTAAAGCATTTGTCTTTCATCCAGTATAGTAACAACTATTATTCAATAATTCAAGTTACAAAATGTGTGGACATTTGTGTGTGTGGGGGTGCCATTCAGTTTAGTCCTGGGCAATTGAAATGGCTAAATAACACCCATATGGTAAACAGCTTGGTACGCCCAGTATAAAAGGAAAAGGTGTTGGCAGTGAATCTGTGAAGGAGACATTATTATTCTCATAGAGGTGTAAATGCTCAGCTTCACAGGCCTCATTTCTTTTCTTAGTTGTTTTCTTCTTTTTCTTTTTCTTTCTTTTTTGTGAATATATTAGACTTTGGCTGGGCTTTGTAGAACAGAATATTTTTCAACATGAACTATTCATGACTGAAAAAAATTGGTTGCTTGGCAGGTGATGGGAGGCAACCTAAATATTTAGTTTTATATATAAAGAATCAGTTGCACAATAGAAGAGATGAAAAAAATATAAAATATGATTTCTTTTGACAAAACTTACCATTTTTTATAGGGCGACTCAATATATGTGAGGCAAAGATAATTTGATAATTATAGTTATCATACAACAGCTAACAAATATTGAATATATATTATCTGCCAGGGCCCTTTTTAGTAATTTCCATGTATTGCTGAATGGATTTCATTACAGTCCCATCATGAGCCTATGACATCAGCATTATGGTGATGCTAATTTTACAGATGTGGAAATTGAGGAACAGAGAGTTTAAATAACTTCAAATCTGGGCAAACATGTTCCACAGCCCAACTTGTAACCATAATGGCATGATGCCTTTATGTAGTAGGATAACAACATTTTTATATTTTGTGCAACATTTCACAGGTTGTGGGATGAAGGAAGACATTAAAGACCATAGTGTTTGTGACGGATGTCGAGAGGAGCTCAATTTGGAGGGAGGAGGATGCAGCTTCAAATCTCTGTTCTGCCAGGGATGTGAGGCATTTAGCTTCTGTAAACCTCACTTTCTTCATTTATAAAATGACATCTTACCCCTCACAGTGCCATTTTGAGGATTAAAAGAAATTATACATGTAATGCATTTAGCTAATAGCAGGCATGTAGCATGTTTTCAATAAATATGAACTGTTATATTTTTAAAGCAAAGATCTGGTGTCTAAAGAGAATACACTGTGACAGACCAGTTACCTTCATTTAAGCAGAATGAAGTTTCATGCATCAAATAATTTCTAAGTTTTTTTTTCTTCTGAAGTAGAAAATAAACATTAAAAAAGCACTGTTTCAATTTTTGTTTGTTTATTTTGGAGTACAATGCTGTATATTTAATTTTAGTGCAATGTAATAATTCCAGTTCTAAATTTCTGAGCTTGGAGACTTCAAACCAATGTTTATTTGAAAGTAAAAGTTGATTTGTCTGTGTTATGTAAAGCAATGTTTTTGAACATCCAGCCTCAGAATACTAACGTAAGGGGCCATAAAAATGACAGCTATGCCATATCTGTAACTCTTTTTGAGTTTTTACATGGATTTTTCAATGGAACTGTTTTTTTCCCCCAATTAAAAAGAAACACCTAGACTTCCGGGAAGATGGCGGTGTGAGCAGGGCGGCAGAAATCTCCTCCCAACACTATATTTATCTACGAAAACACCGAAAATACATCTATTCCTAAAAGAGAGACGAGAATACACAGGAAAGCGCACAGCGTGCAGCTACACCCGAGAGGACTCGGCACCCCAAGAGGCGGGTAAGATACGGAGCCGCGACCCGGCGGGACCCGAGCCCTCCCCCACCCCAGCGCACCAGCGGGAGGAGAGGATTCAGAGCCGGGAGGGAGTGGAAGTACACCCCGCGAAGTAGCCAGCCCCGGTGATCTGCGCGGGGAGCGCTGACCCACATTGCGCAGTGCAGCGGAGATTGGAGAGACAGAGGGGCAGGATCTGAGTGGGGAACGCGCCAGGGTGCTTGCAGCCGGCTCCCAGGAAGGAAAAAAAAAAGTGCGCGCTTTCTTCAGCGGTCTTAAAGAGACAGGAGCCCAGCGGAGGAGCCGGATCGCCCCAGCACACTCAGCCCAGCAGGCTGGGAGTCCTGGGGAGTTTCAGACGCCTTAGCTGGCGACTGAGGAAGCGTAGCCATACTTAACACTTCTCACTGAGATCAGCAGCCTCCTATTCGTTCCCACCCCTGCCAGAGCGATAAAGGGCCCTGCGGAGCAGCACAGTCACAGCTGTTGAATAGTGGGGCAATAGCGCCACCTAGAGCATTCCCACAGAATCTACGTACGGTGGGCATTTTTTGTTTTTTTTGTTTTGTTTTGTTTTTTGTTTTGTTTTTGTTTTTTCTTTTCTTTCTTTTTTTTCTTTTTTCTCTTTCTTTTTTTTTTTTTTTTCTTCTCTTTTTAAAGTCTTAAAGAGCCCAGCTGACATACGTGGCAACTATCAGTGACCAAATTATACAGTCATGAAAAGACAGAGGAATATGGTTCAGACCAAAATCAACCAGACAACCCCAGAGAGGGAGTCTGAAGGGATGGAAATGCACAGCCTCCCTGAAAAAGAATTTAGAATAAAAGTCATAACCATGCTGATGGACCTACAGAGAAATGTGCAAGAGCTGAGGGAGGAAGTGAGGGAACTGAAGAAAGACAATACAGAAATCAGACAAGCGATTGACGGGCTTAACAGCAGAATGGATGAGATGCGAGAGACTGTTAATGGAATAGAAAACAGAGAACAGGAGTACAGAGCAGCTGAGGAAGAGAGAGATAAAGGATTTCTAGGAATGAAAGAATATTAAGAGAACTGTGTGACCAATCCAAACGGAACAATATTCGCATTATAGGAGTACCAGAGGAAGAAGAGAGAGAAAAAGGGATAGAAAGTGTCTTTGAAGAAATAATTGCTGAAAACTTTCCCTCGCTGGGGAAGGAAGTAGTCTCGCAGTCCACTGAAGCTCATAGATCTCCCAACACAAGGGACCCAAGGAAGACAACACCAAGACACATAATAATTAAGATGGCAAAGATCAAAGATAAAGACAGGGTATTAAAGGCAGCTAGAGAGAGAAAAAAGATCACCTACAAAGGAAAACCCATCAGACTATCATCAGACTTCTCAACAGAAACCTTACAGGCCAGAAGAGAATGGCATGATATATTTAACGTAATGAAACAGAAGGGCCTCGAACCAAGAATATTGTATCCAGCACGATTATCATTTAAATATGATGGAGGGATTAAACAATTTCCAGATAAACGAAAGTTGAGAGAGTTTGCGTCTCATAAACCACCACTACAGGATATCTTAAATGGACTGCTCTAGATGGAAGCACACCTAAGGCTAAAAGATGTCACCAGAGAAAATAAAATCATAGCAAAGAAAGCAGACCATCCAAATACTAACTAAAGGCAAAGAATAAAACACCTATTATAGAAAGAATGGAGGAGGAGGAATAAGAAGGGAGAGAAAGAAACATCAGACTGTGTTTACAATAACTTAACAAGAAAGTTAAGTTACATTGTTAGATAGTAAAGAAGCAACCCTTGAACCCTTGGTAACCACGAATCTAAAGCCAGCAATGGCAATAAGTACATACCTATCAATAATCACCCTAAATGTAAATGGACTGAATGCACCAATCAAAAGACACAGAGTAACAGAATGGATAAAAAAGCAAGACCCATCTATATGCTGCCTACAAGAAACTCACCTCAAATCCAAAGATATACACAGACTAAAAGTGAAGGGATGGAAAAAGATATTTCATGCAAACAACAAAGAGAAAAAAGCAGGTGTTGCAGTACTTGTATCAGACAAAATAGACTTCAAAACGAAGAAAGTAGCAAAAGATAAAGAAGGACATTACATAATGATAAAGGGGTTAGTCCAACAAGAAGATATAACCATTATAAATATATATGCACCCAACACAGGAGCGCCAGCATATGTGAGACAAATACTAACAGAATTAAAGGAGGAAATAGACAGCAATGCATTCATTTTAGGAGACTTCAACACACCACTCACTCCAAAGGACAGATCAACCGGACAGAAATTAAGTAAAGACACAGAGGCACTGAACAACACACTACAACAGATGGCCCTAACAGACATCTACAGAACTCTACACTGAAAAGCAACAGGATACACATTCTTCTCAAGTGCACATGAACATTTTCCAGAATAGACCACATACTAGGCCACAAAAGAACCTCAGTAAATTCAAAAATATTGAAATCCTACCAACCAACTTCTCAGATCACAAAGGTATAAAACTAGAAATAAATTTTAGAAAGAAATCAAAAAGGCTCACAAATACATGGAGACTTAACAACACTCTCCTAATTAATCAATGGGTTAACGACCAAATCAAAACAGAAATCAAAGAATATATGGAGACTAATGACAACAACAACACAAAGCCACAACTTCTGTGGGACGCAGCAAAGGCAGTTCTAAGAGGAAAGTATATTGCAATCCAGGCCTATTTAAAGAAGGAAGAACACTCCCAAATGAATAGTCTAAAGACACAATTACTGAAATTGGAAAAAGAAGAACAAATGAGGCCCAAAGTCACCAGAAGGAGGGACATAATAAAGATTAGAGAAGAAATAAATAAAATTGAGAAGAATAAAACAATAGAAAAAATCAATAAAACCAAGAGCTGGTTCTTTGAAAAAATAAACAAAATAGATAAACCCCTAGCCAGACTCACTAAGAGAAAAAGAGAATCTACACACATAAACACAATCAGAAATGAGAAAGGAAAAATCACGACGGACCCCACAGAAATACAAAGAATCATAAGAGAATATTACGAGACTCTATATGCTACCAAGCTGGAAAACACAGAAGAAATGGACAACTTCTTAGAAAAATACAACCTTCCAAGACTGACCAAGCAAGAAACAGGAAAACTAAACAGACCAATCACCAGTGACGAAATCGAATTGGTAATCAAAAAACTACCCAAGAACAAAACCCCTGGGCCTGATGGATTCACCTCTGAATTCTACCAGACATATAGAGAAGAAATAACACCGATTCTCCTTAAAGTTTTCCAAAAAATAGAAGAGGAGGGAATACTTCCAAACTCATTCTATGAAGCCAGCATCACTCTAATACCAAAACCGGGCAAAGACCTCACCAAAAAAGAAAATTACAGACCAATATCCCTGATGAACGTAGATGCAAAAATACTCAACAAAATATTAGCAAACCGAATTCAAAAATACATCAAGAGGATCATACACCATGATCAAGTGGGATTCATCCCAGGGATGCAAGGATGGTACAACATTCGAAAATCCATCAACATCATCCACCACATCAACAAAAAGAAGAACAAAAACCACATGATCATCTCCATAGATGCTGAAAAAGCATTTGACAAAATTCAGCATCCATTCCTGATTAAAACTCTCAACAAAATGGGTATAGAGGGCAAGTACCTCAACATCATAAAGGCTATATATGACAGACCCACAGCTAACATCATACTTAATGGCGAGACGCTGAAAGCTTTTCATCTAAGATCGGGAACAAGACAAGGATGCCCACTCTCTCCACTGTTATTCAACATAGTACTGGAGGTCCTAGCCACAGCAATCAGACAAAACAAAGACATACAAGGCATCCAGATTGGTAAAGAAGAAGTCAAATTGTCACTATTTGCAGATGACATGATACTGTACATAAAAAACCCTAAAGACTCCATTCCAAAACTATTAGAACTAATATCTGAATTCAGCAAAGTTGCAGGATACAAAATTAACACACAGAAATCTGTTGCTTTCCTATACACTAATGATGAACTAACAGAAAGAGAAATCAGAAAAACAATTCCATTCACAATTGCATCAAAAAGAATAAAATACCTAGGAATAAACCTAACGAAGGAAGTGAAAGACCTGTACTCTGAAAACTACAAGACACTCCTAAGAGAAATTAAAGAGGACACTAACAAATGGAAATGCATCCCATGCTCTTGGCTAGGAAGAATAAATATTGTCAAAATGGCTATACTACCTAAAGCAATCTACAGATTCAATGCAATCCCTATCAAACTACCAACAGCTTTCTTCAATGAACTGGAACAAATAATTCTAAAATTCATATGGAACCACAAAAGACCCCGAATAGCCAAAGCAATCCTGAGAAGGAGGAATAAAACAGGGGGAATTACACTCCCTGACTTCAAGCTCTACTACAAAGCCACAGTAATCAAGACAATTTGGTATTGGCACAAAAACAGACCCACAGACCAGTGGAACAGAATAGAAAATCCAAACATTAACCCAAACATATACAGTCAATTAATATTTGATAAAAGTGCCTTGGATATACAATGGGGAGATGACAGCCTCTTCAGCAGCTGGTGTTGGAAAAACTGGACAGCTACATGTAAGAGAATGAAACTGGACTACTGTCTAGCCCCATACACAAAGGTAAACTCAAGGTGGATCAAAGACCTGAATGTAAGTCATGAAACCATAAAACTCTTAGAAAAAAACATAGGCAAAAATCTCTTGGACATAAACATGAGCGACTTCTTCATGAACATATCTCCCGGGCAAGGGAAACAAAAGCAAAAATGAACAAGTGGGACTATATCAAGCTGAAAAGCTTCTGTACAGCAAAGGACACCATCAGTAGAACAAAAAGACATCCTACAGTATGGGAGAATATATTCATAAAAAACGTATCTGATAAAGGGCTGACATCCAAAATATATAAAGAACTCATGCACCTTAACAAACAGAAAGCAAATAATCCAATTAAGAAATGGGCAGAGGACATGAATAGACACTTCTCCAAAGAAGAAATTCAGATGGCCAACAGGCACATGAAAAGATGCTCCACATCACTAATCATCAGAGAAATGCAGATTAAAACCACAATGAGATATCACCTCACACCAGTGAGGATGGCCAACATCCAAAACACAAACAACAACAAATGTTGGCGAGGATGTGTAGAAAAGGGAACCCTCCTACACTGCTGGTGGGACTGCAAATTAGTTCAGCCATTGTGGAAAGCAGTATGGAGGTTCCTCAAAAAACTCAAAATAGAAATACCATTTGACCCAGGAATTCCACTCCTAGGAATTTACCCTAAGAATGCAGCAGCCCAATTTGAAAGGACAGATGCACCCCTATGTTTATTGCAGCACTATTTACAATAGCCAAGAAATGGAAGCAACCTAAGTGTCCATCAGTAGATGAATGGATAAAGAAGATGTGGTACATATACACAATGGAATATTATTCAGCCATAAGAAAACAAATCCTACCATTTGCAACAACATGGATGGAGCTAGAGGGTATTATGCTCAGTGAAATAAGCCAAGCCGAAAAAGACAAGTATCAAATGATTTCACTCATATGTGGAGTATAAAACAAAGAAAAAATACTGAAGGAACAAAACAGCAGCAGACTCACAGAACCCAAGAACGGACTAATAGTTACCAAAGGGAAAGGGACTGGGGAAAATGGGCGGGAAGGGAGGGATAAGAGGGAAAAGGGCATTACGATTAGCAGATGTAATGTTGGGGGGGCACGGGGAGGGCTGTACAACTCAGAAGACAAGTAGTGATTCTATAGCATCTCACTACGCTGATGGACAGTGACTGTAATGGGGTTGATGGGGGGGACCTGATGAAGGGGGTAGTTTAATAACCATAATATTGCACATGTAATTGTAAATTAATGATAATAAAATAAA
>JAVSCE010004507.1:0-23666 GCA_032199065.1 Smutsia gigantea
AGACGAAAAAAAATTCAAACCCACACCATGCCGTCCACTTCATCAATACTTTAGTTCTTTTCCAGATCCTTCCTATGCATTTTCTAAAATAAGACTGGAATCATATTGTAAATATAATTTACAGCCTTTCAGGAAAATGGGTCAGTGGGACTTGTTACTTTATTTAGTGATCTTGACTATTTTCTGATTTCAAATTTAGGATCTGCTCATTGTAAAAAACTGCAAGCAGTAGAGAATTCTGAATTAAGAAGTGGAAGTCCTCCCTGACATTCCTCAGAAAACAGCTGATGTATTTATTCTGCAGGATTGTTCCTAAACAGGCACAGGAATTTAAAAGCATGGGGACAGCCCTGCATGTTCTGTTCTGCATCTTATTTTTCTCCACTTAGCACAGGACCTTGGATGTCTTCCCATGCTATACGTACAGACAGACTGGGTCAACCTCATTCCCTTCCATGTTCATAAAATATATAATTGCATAACTGCACCTTAAGGTCTTGCTCTAACCTTGGCTGATGGATATTTGGATTCTCTCCAATAATCCCTCGTACAAACAGTGCTGAAGTGAGCATCCTGGTATCTAAATCTTTGGGCAACTGTGCAAGATCTCAGTAGGACGTATTTCTTGGAAGTCTAGCTGAGGGATCACATTTGACACGTACACACTTGGCGTTCTCTTCCAAAAAAAATTTCTCCTAAGTTACATTTCAAGAGGCAGAGAACAAACCACTTAAATTTTGAAACACAAACATGACATGAATTTCCAAGTTCGTTGTTAACAGCTGCATGATAATCCACGTATGGGTTTATCATTATTGACTTAACCATGTCACTGTTAGACTTTGAACGTGTCACCCATTTCCCTCTGTTATAAATAACCCCACAAGGGACATGTTTACAACTAAAAGAGTTGCTGAATTTCTGTACCTTAGAAAAAGGGCTACAGTCGCCTCTCATATTCCAGCTGCTGCGAGTGGCAGGGACAGCCAGTGGCCCCCACCTGTCAAGGAGTCTGCAGCGTGCTGGGCAGTCAGCAGGCCGCCCTCCTGAGTGTGTCTGCACAGGCGCCCTTTCCTCCGCCTGAGACACACAGCTCTCAACCAGTGACTCAAACGCTCCTAAGCCATCAATGGCGGGGTCTCCCCGTTCAATGATTATCAACCTAAACTGCCTCCTAGCTGGCAACTAAAAAACAGTCAAGGAAGCAAGCATTTCATAATTAAAGGGCGTGCTATTTCACACAGTCAAGATTACTTTTTCTCTAAATTCATTAAAGCAGCATGCCACACCCAACTGGCAACAGGTAGGTTGACGACAACTGATGTTTTTTTTTTTGAAAAGCACAATATAAAAAGTCCTTCCTAAGATTTGATTCCTTCCTCTCTGACTCCTGCCCACTGACTGTGGGGCCCTCGATTTTCTCATTTACAAAAGACAATGAAGAATGTTTTGACTACGAGTGTTTGACTTATTTCCTGCCCCCCTCACCCCCCACACACACACTTGGGATAGACACTTTCCCACCAGAGACAGTAGCTCACTGATGTCGCAGGGCTCACTGCAGTTAAATAGCTGCGTACTATTTTACCCATCAGGTTAGGAAAAACAGGTGTTTATGGAGGCCTGGGAGGTGGGTAGTCTCAGACGCCGTGCGGGGAATGGAGGCAGGCACTGCCTCCCCGAGAGCCACCTGGCAGTACCTTCACTGAGTGACCCAGCCATTCTGATCACCTATGCAGCTGTGCCCAGGTGAGCTGGCCCAAAGAAGGTCAGTGCTTAAGATGCTTTATGTCACTCAGGTATTGCAAACGACCTGCCTGTCCCCACAGGGATGATTATGTGCACCTGGTATACTAGTTTGTAGCCGTTTAAAAGACCAAGATGTTGGCACAAAAACAGACCCACAGACCAGTGGAACAGAATAGAAAATCCAAACATTAACCCAAACATATACAGTCAATTAATATTTGATAAAAGTGCCTTGGATATACAATGGGGAGATGACAGCCTCTTCAGCAGCTGGTGTTGGAAAAACTGGACAGCTACATGTAAGAGAATGAAACTGGACTACTGTCTAGCCCCATACACAAAGGTAAACTCAAGGTGGATCAAAGACCTGAATGTAAGTCATGAAACCATAAAACTCTTAGAAAAAAACATAGGCAAAAATCTCTTGGACATAAACATGAGCAACTTCTTCATGAACATACCTCCCTGGGCAAGGGAAACAAAAGCAAAAATGAACAAGTGGGACTATATCAAGCCGAAAAGCTTCTGTACAGTAAAGGACACCATCAGTAGAACAAAAAGACATCCTACAGTATGGGAGAATATATTCATAAAAAATGTATCTGATAAAGGGTTGACATCCAAAATATATAAAGAACTCACGCACCTTAACAAACAGAAAGCAAATAATCCAATTAAGAAATGGGCAGAGGACATGAATAGACACTTCTCCAAAGAAGAAATTCAGACGGCCAACAGGCACATGAAAAGATGCTCCACATCGCTAATCATCAGAGAAATGCAGACTAAAACCACAATGAGATATCACCTCACACCAGTGAGGATGGCCAACATCCAAAACACAAACAACAACAAATGTTGGCGAGGATGTGGAGAAAAGGGAACCCTCCTACACTGCTGGTGGGACTGCAAATTAGTTCAACCATTGTGGAAAGCAGTATGGAGGTTCCTCAAAAAACTCAAAATAGAAATACCATTTGACCCAGGAATTCCACTCCTAGGAATTTACCCTAAGAATGCAGCAGCCCAATTTGAAAAGGACAGATGCACCCCTATGTTTATTGCAGCACTATTTACAATAGCCAAGAAATGGAAGCAACCTAAGTGTCCATCAGTAGATGAATGGATAAAGAAGATGTGGTACATATACACAATGGAATATTATTCAGCCATAAGAAGAAAACAAATCCTACCATTTGCAACAACATGGATGGAGCTAGAGGGTATTATGCTCAGTGAAATAAGCCAAGCCAAAAAGACAAGTATCAAATGATTTCACTCATATGTGGAGTATAAGAACAAAGAAAAAAACTGAAGGAACAAAACAGCAGCAGACTCACAGAACCCAAGAACGGACTAATAGTTACCAAAGGGAAAGGGACTGGGGAAAATGGGCGGGAAGGGAGGGATAAGAGTGAAAAAGGGGCATTACGATTAGCAGATGTAATGTTGGGGGGGCACGGGGAGGGCAGTACAACTCAGAGAAGACAAGTAGTGATTCTATAGCATCTCACTACGCTGATGGACAGTGACTGTAATGGGGTTGGTGGGGGGGACCTGATGAAGGGGTAGTTTAATAACCGTAATATTGCACATGTAATTGTAGATTAATGATAATAAAATAAATTATATTAAAAAAATAAATAAATAAAATAAAAGACCAAGATGCCCACATGGACAATCTCTAGGACTTATTGTTTAGGGGGAAAAGCAAGTGGCTGAATAATGCAAACAGCTTTGACCCCATGTACTGGTGGAGGAAACCCACAAATCACTACGATAGATTTCCAAGGATGCGCGTGTCTGTGGATATATGCATAAATGTATATTTATATGTAAATAAACAAAGAAAGGTCTGAAAAGTGATTTACACCGAACGGATACAATGGTATCTCTGGGAATAGAGGAGGATAAGAGGTCGATCAAGGAGACTTTAGCTTTATCTATACGATTTGCATTTTTTTTTCCCAATGAGAATGTTTTCAGGAATTGCATCTGAAAATCAAACTTAATAAACAAAGATCACTAGGTTAGAGGATTCTTAAGGCCCTGCCAGTTCTAATCTTCTGTAGTTCTAAAGATACTAAAACTCATTTGTTGAGCAAGCTAATGAATCTCACAAGGAATAAGAGGCTTAGGGGGTTTCATAAAAAAGGAAAACATAACCCTGCCTAAAGAACAGAAAGGCTTTGGTTCTTCAAAGTCTGAAAGTACAAAATAAAATAAACAAAAATTTAATTAAAAAAAAAATTTCCTGGAAATCCCAGGAGTGAGGCTGGCTGTGTGGGTGATATGTTTGCAGATTCTTTAGCACATAGGATGTCACTGCTATTGGTGCCACTTTTATATCACTGTTCTTACTACCACTAATCAAGGCCTCCAAAGTTTCCATGAGGAGGAATACCAGGGTGCCCTAAAGCCTCCTTTGAAACATCAATTGTCATGGCTGCCAAGTGGAAATTATAAAATTTTTTTTTCCCCATCACTTCTGCAGATTCTAAGAACCATGGTGCTAGCCTAAAGTTTGTATGGAATTACAAAAGACCCCGAATAGCCAAAGCAATCTTAAGAAAGAGGAACAAAGCTGGCGTCACACACCCTGACTTAGGCTACACTACAAAGCTGCTGTGATCAAAACTGAAGGATACTGGGACAAAAAGAGACACATAAATCAATAGAATAGAATAGAATAGAATAGAGAGCCCAGAATAACTTATTTGGTCAATCTACGACAAAGGAGGCAAGAATATACAATGGGGAAAAGACAAGTCTCTTCAATAAATGAATTGGGAAAACTGGAAAGCTACATGTAAGAGAATGAAACTGGACCACTTTCTTACACACAAAAATAAACTCAACATGGATTAAAGATCTAAATGTAAGACCTGAAACCATAAAATTCCTAAGAGAAAACATGGAAAGTGAACTCTTGCTCAATGTCATTGGCAATTTTTTCTGGATATAGTCTCCCCAGGCAAGGGATATGAAAGCAAAAATAAACAAGTGGGACCACATTGATCTAAAAAGCTGCTGCACAGCAAAGGATGCCATTAACAAAACAATGAGGCGACCTACTGTATGAGAGAATATGTTTGCAAACAATATATCCAATAAGGGGCTAATATCCAAAATATACAAAGAACTCATATGACTCAACACCAGAAAAACAAATAACCCAACTGAAAAATAGGCAGAGGACCCGAATAGACGTTTTTCTAAAGAAGGCATAACAATGGCCAACAGACACATGAAAAGATGCTTTTAACATCACTAATCATCAGGGAAATCCAAATCAAAACCACAATGAGATACCACCTCACACCAGTCAGAATAACTAGGGTCCAAATGACGAGAATTAACAAGTCGTTGGCAAGCACATAGAGAAAAGGGAACCCTTTTCACTACTGGTGGGAATGTAAACTGGTGTAGCTACTATGGAAAACACTATGGGGGTTTCTCAAAAAATTAAAAGTACAAATACTGTATATTCCAGTAATTCCATTTCTGGGTATTTACTTGAAGAATACAAAAATACTGATTTGAAAATATATATGTACCCCTATGTTTATTGCCACATTATTTACAATAGCCAAGATATGGGGGCAACCAAAGTGTCCATCAATAGAATGAATGGATAAAGAGGATGTGGTCATATACACAATGGAATATCACACAGCCACAAAAAGAATGAAATCTTGCCATTTGCAACAACATGATGGACCTAGAGACTATTAAGTGAAGTCAGACAGAGAAAGACAAATACCACATGATTTCACTTATATGTGGAATCTAAAAAAAAACAAATGAATGAAAAAACTAGAAATCAATTTGTAAATACAGAAAGCAAACTGCTGGTTGCCAGATGGGAGGAGGTGAGAGGATGGAAGAAATAGGTGAAGAGGATCAAGAAGTACAACCTTCCAGTTATAAAATAAGTAAGTCACAGGGATGAAAAAGTACAGCATAGGGAATAGTCAATAATATTGTAGTAACTTTATATGTTGACAGATGGTAGCTATACTTACTTGAGGTGAGCACTTCATAATGCATAGAAATGTTGAATCACTACATTGTATACCTGAAACTAATATAATATTATATCACCTATACTTCAATAAAAAAACTAGCTCTATGTCAGTCCATCTCACCCCTCCTGGCCAAAAGTAAAGGGTTTAAGCCACACCCAAGGACAAACAAAAGAAGCAGGAAGAACTGGGGAAGCACAGTCATTCCCCAGGATGGGAAGAGGCCGACAGGGCTGTATGGCTGCCCCATTCTGGGCCACATGCATTTAGAGGTTTCGTGCAATTTCCATGGAACCCAGCACTGAATATAGAAGCAGCAAAAGACTGGCAACTACCTAAGTATCCCACAAGAGGAAATGCTTCAGACACTGTGGTATATCCATACAGCGGACTGGAAAGAACCATTTAAAAAATGATGACTAGATCCACACTTACTGATGTGGAAAGATAGGTACCATCTTATTTGCTGAGGAAAACTGGTTACTGAAGATAACATATATACATGATCCTATTATTGAAATAAAAATTCTCTATTTTATTCAGGTCTGTTATTTATTCTGAAATACACAAAAGTCTGAAATATACACTAAGACCTAAATAGCAATTATATAGATACTTTCGTTGTTTTTTCGCAAGGACCATGGATTACTTTTTTTTTTTAATTGGGAAGGATTTTTTTAAGGTGGGTTACAGTGGTGAAGGGACTAGAGTCATTGTTGGTTTATTAACCATAAATTCTTTCTTAATACATCTGGAATTTTTTGGCTGAAGATATTTCCAAAATATCACATATATGAAAAGAGTTTTCATTTAGAGTAAAAACTCATTACTTATATTGTTAAATTTGGCTAAATTTTTTCTCCCACTGTTTCTATTCTTTTTTTTAATATAATTTATTTTGGTATCATTGATCTACAATTACATGTGCAATATTATGGTTATTAAACTACCCCTTCATCAGGTCCCCCCCACCAACCCCATTACAGTCACTGTCCATCAGCACCGTGAGATGCTATAGAATCACTACTTGTCTTCTCTGAGTTGTACTGCCCTCCCCGTGCCCCCCCAACATTACATCTGCTAATCGTAATGCCCCTTTTTCCCTCTTATCCCTCCCTTCCCACCCATTTTCCCCAGTCCCTTTCCCTTTGGTAACTATTAGTCCGTTCTTGGGTTCTGTGAGTCTGCTGCTGTTTTGTTCCTTCAGTTTTTTTTCTTTGTTCTTATACTCCACATATGAGTGAAATCATTTGATACTTGTCTTTTTCGGCTTGGCTTATTTCACTGAGCATAATACCCTCTAGCTCCATCCATGTTGTTGCAAATGGTAGGATTTGTTTTCTTCTTATGGCTGAATAATATTCCATTGTGTATATGTACCACCTCTTCTTTATCCATTCATCTACTGATGGACACTTAGGTTGCTTCCATTTCTTGGCTATTGTAAATAGTGCTGCGATAAACATAGGGGTACATCTGTCTTTTTCAAACTGGGCTGCTGCAGTCTTAGGGTAAATTCCTAGGAGTGGAATTCCTGGGTCAAATGGTATTTCTATTTTGAGTTTTTTGAGGAACCTCCATACTGCTTTCCACAACGGTTGAACTAATTTTCATTCCCACCAGCAGTGTAGGAGAGTTCCCCTTTCACCATATCCTCGCCAACATTTGTTGTTGTTTGTGTTTTGGATGTTGGCCATCCTCACTGGTGTGAGGTGATATGTCATTGTGGTTTTAATCTGCATTTCTCTGATGATTAGCGACATGGATTACTTCTATAAGCAATAAAACAAGTAATTATAAAAGGAACATAGCTAAAAATCCTGAAGAAACCTATCCTTGTCAAAAACAGTAGCTGTGAGTGACCTCCCTGACCACTGGGTCTCAGAATCGTGGCTAGAGAGGACAGGATGGGAAGGATGGAAAAAATCACCACCAAAGCAATAACATGCCCTAGGATGAAAATGATGCTCTTGCTTCCTGGCCGCCCTTCCCCAGACAGAATCCGGGACTGCACCTCACAGCAACCTTGTTAAGGGCAGATAGGCGGGAAGGACAGTTTCCCATCTACTGATGAGGTACCTGAGGCGCAGGCAGCAGGAGGTGACTTGCTTCCAGATCCACAGCCACCGGGAAATGGCAGACCTGGGACTCCAACCCAAGCCCGTCATGCCCCAGTTGCCTGATCATTCAGGAAAAGAAGGGGGTCCCAACACAAAGTACGACCCTACGGTACGACCCTGCGGTATGACCCAGGAATTCCACTCCTAAGTCTCTACCCAAGAGGAATGAAAACATGTCCACACAAAAATTTATGTAGCATTATTCCAAAGAGCCAAAAGGGAGAAATGACCCCAAATGAGTGTCAACTGATGAATGGATAAATAACATGTGGCGCGCCCACAGTCCAGGGTGGTACTCGGCAATACAAGGAAGGAAGGGCTGGCACACGCTTCAGCACAGATGAGCCTAGAACTCATGACGCTCGGCGAAAGAAGCCAGACACAAAGGGCCCCATACTGCACAGCCCTACTTATATGGAATGTCCAGAGAAGGCAAACCCGTAGAGACTGAAAATAGATCTAGTGGTTGCCAGGGGCCGGGTGGGATGGGGCTCCTGGGAGTGGGAGTAGGGGGGAGGGGGTGGCTACGAGATGTGAAGTTTCTTTTTAGGGTAAAGAAAATGGACTAAAATTGACGGTAGAGATGTGGCTCCATGACTTTATGACTATATATTAAAAGCCATTGAGTCATGCATTTTAAATGAGTAAAATGCATGGTATGTGAATTATATGTCAATAAAGCTAAAAGAGTCACAAAATAAAATTAAAGAAGGGGGACCCTTGTGCCCCAGCACATTTCCACAAAGGATCTGAGCATTTCAGTGCATGCGCACACTTCAGAGAGGGGTCTCTGCAGCCAGACTCGCATCTACTCAACCTCCTGTTTTCCAGACACCAGGTCACCGGGTGGCTTCCTGCCCAATGCCAGCGTCACCCTCTTTTCCCTTCATCTGCCCAGCAGGCCCTCATTTCATGGAAGGCCAAGAGCTTTTTGGACCTGGGACGCCTAAGCTTCCCTGTCTGATTCTGTACAAAAATGTTCACCGCCTCTGGGTGTGCACAGAGCTTCCTGTGGTCAGGGGGCAGGGGTGGGGCCTCCTGGGGCTTGGGTGGGCAGGGATGCCTCTCTCCCTGAGTCATCACTGTGGGGTGATCACTGTCTTTTGACCAAGCCGCTGGAGCCACCCTCGGGGGGCTGGAAGTATGAGTGTAACCACCAAAGTTTTCTAACAAGGGTGTGGGAAGCAGGCGTGCCCATTCAGCGTGGGGGGCACAGATGCTGGTGAAACCTCTGTGAAGGACAATCAGCATTGCCCAGGTGAGTTCTAAACCCACAAACATTTTGCTCCGCCCTTCCACCTTTAGGGATTTACCCAGCAGGTGCACCCCTGCATGGGCAGCTCAGGACGCACTGTCTGCAGTAGCCAGTAGCCAAAGACTGGAAACAGCTTTCATCCCCCTCCCCGAGGGGCTGGCTGAATACATTCTGGTGCTTTCAGACACTGACGTGATACTCAGTCGTTAGGAAAACAGAACAACAAAATAAGCAAGACAGCATACTGTAGTCATGAGGGGCATCAGGTGGTTAAGATCTTGGAGCCTGGGGTTCACCCTATCATAATGCGCATCCTCATGGGGTTGCTGTGCAGACTGAATGATTGACATGAGTCATTCGTGCGCAGCATGGCCTGCCCGACCCACAGCGCCCGTTGTGTAATTTCTAGCTGATGTCAGCTTGCATGGGAAGACAGCCATGAGTACAAAACAGGTAACCAACATTACTGTGAAAAAGGGAAAGGGGGAGGGTATGTACGTACACAGTTGACCCTTGAACAACACAGATTAGGGGTGCTGACCCCTGCACAGCCCAAAATCTTCACATAACTATTGACTCCCACAAAACTCAACTACTAATAGCCTACTGTTGACTGGAAGCCTTACTGATAACATAAACAGTCAGCACATATTTTGTATGTTACATGTATTACATACTGCATTCTTACAATAAAGCAAGCTAGAGAAAAGAAAATGTTTTTCCAAATTGTTGCAAATCACCAAAAATCTTTCCAACATATTTATTGAAAAATAATCAGCATGTAAGTGGACCCACGAAGTTCAAACCCGTGTTGTTCCAGGATCGCCTGTATATGCTTATCTATGTAAGGTATATTTCTAGAAGGACATCCCCCAGGGACACAGGGATAAGAGGTGGGAGTGTTGCTTTTCACTGTATATCATTTACACAGTTTGGATTAATTCCTTTTACCTTGTACATGTATTATTTTTGTATAATAAAAAATGCACAGTTTAAGGTTTATTTAAATATATGTATAAGGAGATTTATTACACTGTAATCAAAAAAGAAAAGGAAATGATGGAAATGTCCCCCAGGGACTGGCTAAATACATCCACATATATCAGGGGATAGAAGACAATTCACTTAAAAAAAAAAAGAAGTGATCTATGTGTGCTGATGTGGCATGATCCCCACGATATTTCCAGACCAAGAAAACAATTAAAGATAAAATTTCCCACTTTACTAACAAAATCAAAACATATATATGCTTATTCTAGACAAGTCAAAAGGACAGAGAAGTAGAAAAGGAATGTGATCACTCCTGATCCCGAGATAATCTGTTTATGTGTCCGTGTGCTTCCTTCTGGCGTCTGTTCTGTGTGAGTACACAGAGCTACAGTCATGCCCTATATTCTGCTGTTTAAATTTAACTTCAGAGCACAAGCACTTTCCCACATTCTGATGAACTCTATAAACATCCTTGGTTGGCTGCTTGACATTCTACCAAGAGGTCAGCCCCCTGACAAATTCTGGCCCCATCCCCAGGGAACACAGGCGGAAGGCCCTCGCCTTGAGAGCGACAGGACTGGACAGTTCACAATACACGGCCGGTACCTGGCAGGGCGGTGCCACTGTGGAGGAACCCAGGGTGGCTGTTTGAGTTAAACAACCCCGGTTGTCAGGCTGGCAGTAAATAAACACGGCAGGTTTGTCATGTGCCAAAGAGAGCAAGGTTCGGGAAACTGAACCCCAAAGACCTTGCTTTGATTACCTAGGAAGGTGGGAAATGAGGAGCTACATTTTGTTCATAAATGGTGATTGTTCCAAGTATGGGGAGAGGGGATGGCAAGCAGACACAGCCCCTAGCCTTACAGTCAAGGCTGACTCATAAACAGAGCATGGCAGATGCACACAAAGGTCTGCTAAGGGACTGCAGAAGAGAGCTGGGGGCAGGGTGTCTGAAAATCAGGTCCAGAGGGAGCCAGGTCCATCATTTTAACAGACCAGACCCGGGTATGGGCATCGATTAAAAGAGGTTTCAGGCAGAGGCGTGAAAAGTGAAGCCTATTCCGGGAGTGGGGAGAGTGCGAAAGCCCAGCAGGGTCCCTGGGGACCACCAGCACCCCCATCCTTGGTGAGGAGTTTGAACTTTGCCTTGTAGAAGCGGTGAGTTTTAAGGAGGGGCTATTTATTGTTTGGGGGAGAGGAGGCTACCTGGCTGTTTTGCATTGTTTTTGCTCTTCCAGAAACACCTGTTTCTCCACACAAGTAATATATACATGTACTTTTAAGTTCTGTTTAACTATTCAAACATATATAATATATACATATACTTTTAAGTTCTGTTTAAATATATATAAAACTATATATAATGTAGATAATCAAAGTCCCCCTTAACGATACCCTCCCTCCCAGAGAGAATCACTATTAACTGGTGGATGCAAACGCCTCCATCAGTTTTGCTATTCAAATACTAATATATGTGCATATGAGGATTTTTTTTAATAAGAGTGGGACCATATTATATTTCAACTTGCTTTTTCACTTATCAGCATATAAAAATAAAAATAGTGAACATGTTTTCATCCTTATTATGGGCCAGCACTCTCCCAAGGGCTTTTCATGGATTTTTGTCCAACCCACCCCAAAATATATATGTATCTTGGCACTGTTTTCAAGTCAAATCACATAGAAATATCATCTTTGTTTTAATGTAAATACAGCACAGTGTCAGGAACATGGGTCCATAATCTAAATAGGCCCCTCTTGATAGACACTGGAGCTGCTTCCCTTTTTTCTAAACAATATACAAAACACATCTTTGAATGTATAAATGTGAACATTTATACAAATATTTCTGCACTGGTTCTCAACTGAGGGTGGTACCCCCTCATTGAGGTTTTGCAAATATATGGCATTTGGGGAACATTTTGGGTTGTCATAATGAATAGGGGGCAAATATGACCTTTAGTGGGTAGGGGTCAGACATGCTGAATGTCCTACAATATAAAAGGCAGCCCCAACCAATGAAGGAGGGCCCTTCTCAAAGTGCTAACGCACTGGGAATCCAGCAGGGACACTCGGTCCCAAGATGAAGCTATGGAGATGGAATTGCACCTGAGATATATTTTTTACTTGAGTAACTATTGTGAAATGGCCCACAGGGTTTATGTCTGATGTCCTTTAGAAAGACAGCAGCCATAGTGAAGTGAGCAGAGCGTCGTCATCCTCTCACTGATTCCAGATGAAGCCCCTACTGCGAGCATATCACAGCTCTAGGCACCAGGGATGAGAACCGAACAGGCCACTGGGTCCTGCCCAGTGAACTTCACATCCTAAAGCCATTCCTTCAGACAAACCCCGCTTTACTGGATCACTTGGTCTGTGTTTCCTTTGAAGGCTTCACTGTGCTATGTTTTGTGGTCAGAGGCTGTGTCCATCCGTATCTGAGACCCTTCAGCTCCTGGACCCAGTGTCTGCCAAAAAGCCCACCGGGGATCATGGTTCCTCTGAACAGACAGCTGTGGGAGGGGTCCCTCTGAGGGGGGCTTTCCCCTTAGGAGGTCACCAGGATCCACCTTCCCTGGAAGCAGTCCCTCCTCTGTGACCCGCTACCCCCACGCCATACCCTGGCTGGAACTGAGAGGATCAGAGACAGAGGATGCCTGACCCAGGGTGGGCCAACCAGATTTTCCTTCCCTGGAAGCGGGGTGGAAAGGGTTAAATCTGTCTTTGCAAGTGGCTCATCTGTAATGAGGGGATGCTGGGGCAGAGGCAGTCCATTCTCCTGCTGGGTAGACTGAAGGGCAGAGAAGAATAAAGAATAGGCAAAGAGCATTTGCAACAACATGGATGGAGCTGGAGGATATTATGCTCAGTGAAATAAGCCAGGCGGAGAAAGACAAGCGCCAAATGATTTCCCTCCTTTGTGAAGTATAACAATGCAGCAAAACTGAAGGAACAAAATAGCAGCAGACTCAGAGACTCCAAGAAGGAACTAGTGGTTACCAAAGGGGAGGGGTATGGGAGGGTGGGTGGGGAGGGTGGGAGAAGGGGATTGAGGGGTATTTTGCTTAGTACACATGGTGTGGGGGATCACAGGGAAAACAGTGTAGCACAGAGAAGGCAAACAGTTGATCTGTGGCATCTTACTACACTGATGGACAGTGACTGCATTGGGGTATGGGTGGAGACTTGTTAATATGGGTAAATGTAGTAACCACATTGTTTTTTCATGTGAAACCTTCATAAGAGTGTATATCAATAATACCTTAATAAAAGAAAGAAAGAAAGAATAGGCAAAGAGGGCTGGAGAGAGGGTGGTGGGGGTGGGTGGAGAAGGAGTCAGTCAGTCCATCCGTCCCATTGCCTCCTGGTTCCCGGATCTGTGCCCTGAGAGACCGGACACTGTTTCACCCCTGGGTCCCAAGAAACACTCCTGGACTGTTACAATCAATTCCTTCTTTCCCTCGACCTGCTGTGAGTGGAATTCTGTCACCGGAGCCCTAACCCCTCCAGGCCCCTCTGGCCCCCGGATTCCCCCACACATGGTGCAGGACACCCCGGGATCAGCGTGGGCTCACTCCTCCCGAGCTGAAATGAACAGACAGGAGCAGCAGGCTGCTGTGGGCCCTTCCCACGCGGCCCCCCACAGGCCTGGGGGCAGGCTTCGGAGACTGCCATAGGACGGGAAAGCGGGGCAAGCCACAACATGACCCTTCGGGGACCCGGAACCTTAGAGGGGACCCACAGGGCTATTTCTGGAGCTGCCTGCCCCAGAGAGACTGAAACTAGAGCTCTGGCCCTGAAAGGAAAATAATACCCAACTGTCCAAGAATTAGAATTATTAATTTTCTAAAAACAGATTAATTCTGAAGTTAGGGAAGAATGGTTGCAATTTCAAATCCCAAAGAACTGGGAATAGGCATTTTGCTCACAGTATAACAGATACTTACAGTTGGTGATAATTAAATAAAGACAACAGTATTGCATTAAAAACTTTTTTCACTATCAGTTAGTATACAAAAGTTTAAGCATGTTCACCCTTTCAACCTCTCTCCCTCTCTTTTACGCCAGCTTTGCCATGGTATGAACACAAATCCCTAACAAAATAAGTACCTTTTCCTCAATCCAGAAGAAGGATGCCCAGCCTCAGCAGTGACTTTTTTTTTTTTAACCTCAACCAACACAAAGAACTACACTTCACATCATGTGTCTGCACCCACATCCGCACACATCAGGGGTGAAATAAAAATTTAACGACTGGTACGTCGCGAGAGGCTGGCTGTCAACGAGTTCGGCTACCCCATCTGTGTGTTCACCTGGGTGTACGTTTGTCCCCCAAAATAAGATCTTTACCATTTGCGGTGCTCTCCAATATTCGGTCTATTCGGTTCTGTTCCATTTCTTAAAAAGTTGGTCAAGGTGTTCGCAACCCAGGAGCGGGTCCTGAGCAGCTCTTTGGAGAACACTGCTCTCAAATAATGAAACTTGGTTTAAAGCAACAAGATGCTCTCAGCCTAACAGGCCCCCATCCTCATGTCCAGAATTCAAAGTGTTTCAAAACACAGGGAAGACCCCAACCAGCAACCCCAAGTCCCACCCCTGGCGGCAGCTGAGTGGGTGTGGGAAGGTGGGCCAGGAGGTCCGCTCACCTTAAAATGGAAGGAACTGGCTGGGGACCCGCTGGAGCCATACTGTTCACTTTTCCTAAGGTCGCTGTAGTAGTTATCAACCTTGGAATTGACGCTCTGGTGTGACCTGGGGTCATCGGTGATGGAGCAGATGAAGTAACCATTCTCATCATCGCTGTCTGCATCAGAACCCTGGTCGTGGCCATCCCGGGGGGTCTGGCTGCCATCAATGCCTTCCAGGCGGAAGATGAGGTCTTCGTCTGCCATGCTCCTGGGGCGCCCGGTTTACCCAAGGGGTGGGCGGCACAGCCAGAGTTACCGGGCAAATGCAGCGGCGAGGGTCCTGCGAGGCAAGCCAGAGAATGGGCACCCGGGCCCAGGGGTGAGCCCACTGGGCACCTCACCCTGAAAGCCACTGTGGACCAAAGAAGCAGCACCCCCACAGGGAACACTACAGCTATCTTTTGGAGAGGCACTGGCAGGCAGCATCTAGGAACATTTTAAGTGTACAAGCCCGTAGACCCAGTAATTCCACTTTGAAGAACGCAGCGCTTGAAACAAGGCCAGGAAAATAAATGCTTCTTATCCAACAACAGTGATCTTTTTCAGCACATAAATAAGACCAAGTCATTCCCCTGCTTAACCCCCTTCAGCGGCTTCTCTCCACATTCTTAATAAAATAAGCACCTTTTAAGGCTACAAGGCCTGTGTTAGTCGGCCCTTGCTCACCTCTCCTCTGGCCCTGGCGGCTCTCCAGGCTTACTGGCCTGCTTTCTTTCCGTGAAGTCAGGGAGCCCATTCCACCCCAGGGCCTTATATTTTCTGTTCCCTGTGCCTGAAACAGTCTTCCCAATCTTCCAGCTCTGGGTTCTTTCTCATCATTTGGATCCCAGATCAAAAGTCACCTCTTTAGAGAAATCTCTGATTCCTCAATTCAAAGAACCCCTCTCAACCGCACGCCCAGGCACTCCCTAGCACATTACTCTGGTTTATTCTTTTCATAAGAGATTTCCCCAAGCTGAAATCTCATTTACTTTTTTACTGTCTGTATCCTCAGTGCCTCAAAGAGGGCCTGGCGCAGAGTAGGTACTCAATATACATCCCCAAAGCGTGTTCTCTGCAGCATGATAAATAACAGCAGAAAAAAGTTAACAGCTCACCATGCCCACCAATGGTTATATTAATTACAGATTTTCTACACTGTGAAGGGGAAAATCTAGATATCACAGACACACAAAAATAGTCAAGAAAGAGTTCAGCAAGATTTCTGTAGGGTACAAAAATCAACAGTATTTCTATACACTAGCAATGCAAAATCCAAAAATGAAATTAAGAAAACAATTCCATCTGTAAGGAGCATCAAAAAGAATAAAATACTTGGAGACAAATTTAACAGAAGGAGTGCATGACGTGTGCATTGTAAAACAAAACATGCTGAAAGAAAGTGAAGAAGATCTAAACAAGTGGCAAGACATCCCAATGTTTGTAGAGCATTTTGTATTGCTAAGATGACAGCATTCCGAAAATTGATCTACAGATTCAACCCAATCACTATCAAAATCCAAGTGGCTTTTTGGAAGAAAGTAATAAACTGGTCCTAAAGTTCACATTCAGGGGACCCAGAATGCCAAAACAATCTTGAAAAAAGAAGAAAGTTGGAAGATCACATTTCCTAAATTCAAAACTTACTACAATGCTATCATAATCAAGGCAGTTGGCACTGGCATAAGGACAGACATAAAGATCAAAGGACTAGAACTGAGAGCCCAGAAAGGAACACTCACAATTAGAGGCAACTCATTCTTGCCAAGGTGCCCAAAGAATTCAATGGGGAAAGAACACTCTTTTCAACAAATGGTGCTGGGTTGAGTGAATAAATTCAAAGATTGAAGTTGAACCCCTTCTTAACACTTTTCACAAAAATTAACTCAAAATGGATCAAAGACTTAAATATAAGAGATAAAACTTTCTTAGAAAAAAATACAGTGGAAAATGTGTGATATTGGGTTAGGCAAAGCCTTCTTAGATATGACCAAAAGCACAAGCAACAAAGAATAGATAAATTTGATGTTATCAAAATTAAATTTTTTTGTGCTTCAAAGAACATCAGGGGAGTGAAGAGATAATCCACCCAATGAAAGAAAATTTTTGCAACTCCTATATCTGATAAGGGGTTATATAAAGAACTCATATAACTTAACAGCAACAATAACAAAAAAAACCCAATTTTTAAAAGGGTAAAGGATTTGAATAGACATTTCTCTAAAGAAGACATACACATGGCCATTAAGCATATGAAAGATGCTCATCATCATTAGTCATTAGGGAAATGCAAATCAAAGCTATACCAAGACAGATTAAAAAAAAACAGAAAATAACAAATGTTGGCAAGGATGTGGAGAAACTGACACCCTCATACACTGTTGGTGGGAATGTAAGATGTGAAATATTTGAAAAACAGTCTGGCAGTTCCTCAAAAGGTTACACATAGAATAACCATACAATCCAGCAATTCCACTCCTAGGTATATACTGAAGAGAAATGAAAACATGTCTAACACAAAAACTGTACATGTATGTTCATAGTAGAATTATTCACAATAGCGAAAAGGGGAACCAACCCAAATGTCTAACAACTGATGGATATATAAACAAATTGTGGTATGTCCATATTCTGGAATGCTATTCAGCCACAAACGTGAATGAAGTACTGATACATGGATGAACCTTAAAGATACTATGCTAAGTGAAAGAAGAGAGTCATAAAAGACCACATATTGAATGATTCCATTTATGTGAAATGTCCAGAGAAGGCAATCTCTAAAAGTATGTGATGGTTGCCTAAGGATGGCAGAGCGACCAATTGGGGGTACATGGGGAACAATGGCAATGGGTTTGAGTTGATGAAATGTTCTAAAACCATGTGTTCGTTGCATAGTTGCGAATATACTAAAAAACACTGAATTGTACAGTTGAAATGGAAGGATTATAAGGTTTGTGAATTGTATTTCAATAAAGCTAAAGTTCAAAGAAGAGATAGTTAAGAAAAACTGTTCAATTTAAAAAGCAAGTTGCAGAAGAGGTGTATGATGGTGATCCTATTTGTGGTCAAAGAAAAAGGACATTTGTAGGTGTATTAAAACTCTCCTGAAGGACCCACGGGAACTGCACCAGCACCGAGTGGGCAGTGGGAACTGGGGGTGGAGGGAACTTCCTAAAACTTCACACATTTCTATACTGTTTTAACTTTTACTAAGTTAGACTGCTTTCAATATAAAATAATAAAGAAGTGACAAAGTTAAAAACTCTTAGATGAAGGCAATATAATTCCAATTATTAACAGTTCTTTCCATCAACAGGCAGTCTTCTAAATCTTTGGCTTTGACACTTTGACAGTTTTTCCAGCAGGAAATATATGTACATCCTAACCCCATACATACCTACAAAATTTCAGCTGCAATTTCAGGAAACTGTATTTAGCCTTACTTTGTACAATGCAGTCTGTTATTTTCTATTCTACTTAGTTTTCTTGTGCCTTTCTTTAGTTTAATTCTTTTTCCTTGACACACTACCACCACACTGATTTCTTGACTTAGTCTGAAAATCACTGCTCTGGGTGTCAACTGCTGGATTTGTTCCTTCCCCTCTGAGCAAGTCACAGCCGGGCCCACATCCAGCGCTCGAGCCACCTGATACCGCTGGTTACCAAAATCTGCCCCAGGCCCTGGGCCCACTTCTCCCCACTCTTGGCCGCTCCCAGCCCCAGAACCTACTTTGCTATGGTTACCTACGCTTGGCCAGAATCCCTGCTGACCACGGTGGTGTAGCTCCTGGAGTTGCCAGGCCTCACCTGATCATTGGCCTCTGCGGCCAGGCAGGGGCCGGGAGAGGAGCCGGAGCCTCAGCTTCAGCCCGTGTAGGCCAGTGGTTAAGAGCCTGGACTCAGGAACCAGGCTGCTGAGGGTGCGAATCCTGACTGTGCTGTTGGTGACCTTAACTATGTCAGTCCATCTGGCCAACATCCCCTTCGTGAGGGTAGCTGAGTGGGGAGGTGGCCTGAGGTCCACAGCTAGTTTGTGACCAGAACCCCAGCCTTTGGCCCTGTACCACCACAGATGTGACATTCTCCTTGGCCCTGGGAAACAAGCTGCAGACAAGGAGCTGTGACCCGGCCTGGCCCAGTGCCTAGCACTCAGCAGGCATCAACACGTATTCCAGAATTGAGTATGCAGGATCTATTTTATGGCTTTTGGTTGTGATAAATTGCTCCTAAGGCAGCTGTGGTAATGCCTGGTAACTGTCCCCCAACAGCTTTTCTCACCTTAATAATAGACTCAGTGGTCTTTGACTAGGCTCTTGACCACTCAGAATAAGGTCTGCATTTTCTAGATTTTTTTGCACTTAGATATGACTATGTGACCAAGTTCTGCCCAAAGGGATATAAACAGAAAGGCTGTTTTCAACTTCAGGGAAGGGTTTTTAAAGGGAGAGAGTGTGTGTCCTGCTGCTCTCCCTCCTTCCTGCTGACTGGGATGGAGGTGTGATGGCTGGAGCTCAAGAAACTATGTTTAGCCATGAGGAGTAAGTTATGCGCTGAGGATAGCAGAGCCACGAGACAGAGGGAGCCTGTCTTACATCATCTTATATCACAGGGCAGAATAATAGTCCTGGACTCACAAGCTTCAGATTTTGCCACCTAAACTTACATAATCTACTGTAATTTCTTTTTTTCCTTACCACTTGCTAATTCTATCTGGTCCAGTAACCCCTTCTCTCCCATATCATAGAAACTCACATCTCCTGGGTAGGGTCAGCCTGGGGAAACTGAAGCCTCAATCCAGAGTCCTAACTTGGCAGCTGCTCTCACATTTGCCCATGAAGACTGGGCCCCTGGAGCAAGTCTGATTCCTCTAGACAGTCAAGGAGCCCTCACTAGCCCATAACTCAGCCCCACAATGTCCATTCCACACTAGCCAGGGTCCTCAGCCTCCTAGAAATCTCCATCTAACCTGGGTTTCCTTGGCTCACAGAAGGGGCCCACTCCTGTGGGCAGAGGCCTGAGACCAGGAGCAGGACCCCAGCTCCCAAGATATCAGGATTCTCTAGAAGGTTCCCTCTGCTCTATTCAGGCATCCACATCTTCCACTCCCATTCCCTGACACACCTGGGAAAATATTTCTATGGAGAAGCAGTGGAGTGGAGTTCTGAGTAAGGCAGCCCTGAGTTCAAACCCCAGCTCTGCCACTTCCTAGCTGTCTGACTTTACCTCTCGAGCCTCCCCCTCCTCACTACACTCTGAGGTGCAGAGTTGTACCCACCCAGTTCACTGGACAGTGCGGGCACAGAGCAAGCACTGGAGCACAGTAACTATTATTACCATCATTTTTATTATCATAAATAAAGGGGGCTGAGCCTTGGGTCCCAGCCATGCCGGTAACCTGGACCTCTGGTTAGCAGCCAAGCCAAGCTTCTTCACCGGTCCTCTGGGAACAGCTATTTTAGGCTCAGGCCGTGGAACCACTGCCTTCAGCAGGTTTTGCTCAAAAGGGTTCCTCTGGCAGCTGCTGGGGCGGTAAATGATGCCCAGGTCAAGGCTTGTGGGCCCAGCCACAGTGACTGCTGGTCTTCTTTGGGGCTCCCCCCACCCCCAGGAGCTGCCTTCCCGCTGTAGAAATGAGCTAGAATCCATCTCCCACCCGCCACTCCTGGGAGACCCAGCACCCCGGAGCCGCGCTGAGCCGGCCAGGACACACCCTAGTATTTGCCCAGTGGCAGAACCCACCGGGTCCTTGACGACAGCCCAGCGGACAAGGTGACTTACAGGCCACCTCATGTCATGCACCCATTTCTTCACAGGGATCTGCCTCGGCCCCACTCACAGGTTGAGGGGTCAGGGTGGGGGATCCACCTTTGGTAACGGGGTGAGTCACATGACCCAAGTCTAAGCCAATCACGGCGGTCACCTGGCCACAGTGATTGGCTCAGAGGTGGGGATGTCACTCAAGTCAAACCAATCCACACCATCCAGGTAAACTTGGGGCTTTAGCTTGATGGGCTGGAGAAGCAGGTCAGTCCTTTCCTACAGGATGGGAATCAGAGACAGGGCTGAGGCCATCAGAGAACAAGGCTGAAAAAGCTTGTTCTGTGAGAACAGAACAGAGATGAAAAGAAAAATGAATAGTGATGATACCATTTGAGACCCTGAATCCTAATGTGCCTGAAGCCAACCCACCCGCTGGGACTTCTGAACTGTATGATACAATAGGTCTTTGCCTTTTTAGGGGGTGGAAGGACACTTGGCTGGTTACACACAGGTTTTTTTGTCACCTGCAAAATGAAAAGTCCAAAACCAGGCCAGGACTTAGGCCACTGTATATTTTTTCTATATGACTAAAAATCGAGTTTAATTAAAGCACATGGTTAATAATAACGCCCCTTTCCTAGGGCTACCATCTAAGACACACAAGTTGGGTACTGCTCAACTATAGTGAACAACCTTTACAACTGGACATGGGCAACCTGCCTTCCCACCCCCAGACACAACCACTTCCAATTAAGTATTCTATATGTTACTCCTGGTAAACATCTCCATATCCCTAAATAATAAGCTTTCTCTGCTGTTTCTTAATTTATCTATTTTGGTCCTTATCGACTGATTTCCTGGCATGATAAATGAGACCTTAGCTTCACTTCCCTTCGCCACTTCCCCTTCCCACTCCTCAGCCCTAGACTGGAGGTCTTCTGATTCCTTCAGATACCATGCCAAGAAATGTCTTACTCCACCCACTAGAAGCAGCTATGGGTTTATCACAGTTTAGTGTGAGCTCATCTCACCATGAGAGAGAAGAAAAGCTGCAGCTTTCGTGCTGCAAATGCATGATAAGAAAGCAAGACAGGCTTTTGCTCCTATCAGCCTCAAAAATGTGTAACTTTTACCAAAATAAGACAAATAGCACATGCAGGCAGCTTACTGTGGCCCGGGCGCCACACCAAGCACCCGCTGCAGACTCTGCCCTGGGGCAATGATGGGAGCTGCCGGCAGAGAAGTGACTGCCCACCTCCAATGCATGGGACACTGGGCTAAGCTGGGCTTGTTCCAAGGATATCCAGAGCTCTAGTCTGAGGCCTTAGCCTATCTTGAAAAGATATCTGTACTCCCACGTTCACTGTAGCAGTATTCACAACAGCCAAGATATGGCAACAACCTAAGTGCCCATTGGTGGAGGAATGAAGAAAGAAAATGTGGTATTTTTACAATGCAGTGTTATTCAGTCTTTAAAAAGAAGGAAACCCTGTCATTTGCAACGACATGGATGAACCTGGACATTATATTAAGTGAAATAAGCCAGATGCAGAAAGACAAATACTGTATGCAGAGTCTAAACAAAGCGAACTTACAGAAGCAGAGGGAAAAAGGGTGTTTGCCAGGGGCTGTGTGTGTGTGGGGGGGGGAATGGGAGATGTTGGTCATGGGTATAAACTTTCAGTTATGCAACACGAGTACTTCTTGGGGATCTAATGTACAGCATGGTGACTACAGTTAGTAATGGTGTATTACATATGTGAAATGTGCTGAGCGAGCAGATCTTAAGTGTTCTCACACACACAAACGGTAACTATGTGAGGTGATGGATGTGTTAATTAGGTTGACTGTGGCAATATTTCACAATGTATATGTATATCAAATTGTCACCTTATATAAAATTTTTACTTGTCAATTATACCACAATAAAGCTGGTGAAAAAAATAAAAAACAAAGCCCAATATAGTGGCTGAGAGCCTGTGGTCCACAGCCACAGGGCTGGGTTTGAATCCTGAATCCCGTTAGGACCCTGTCCTAAACAGCAGACTATAGGGGCAGCCTGGGACTTCCCAGAGTCTGTACCCCTCACACCACCTGCCACCGAGCAGGGCTCGACAAGGGCCAATCAAACACCTTTCCAGGCTGTGTCTGATTTATCTATTGGGGGTGGGGTGATAACAAATGCACAACAGCAGGAGTGACTAAGTCCAGCATCGGGCTAAGAACTCATGTCAGTGTCTTACTAACATCTGCTCCCCCAGCATGCAGTACATGCTTAGGAATACACTTTTGTTTCATATATGGTGAGAAATAATACAGTTTATGGCAGAGTGTCAGAATAAAAGGACTGATTTACAGATGTCCACACCCACCTCCTCACCTCTACCTGTCCCACCCAAGAACCAGTGACCAAGCTCTCACCTCCCTGCCTTTGCACCTGACATCCCCCAGACCCTCTCTGTGGATCACCTCTCCCACCTGCTACCAAACCCCTTTGATCCCTTCAAAGGCCAGCTCAAATTTTCACCCCCTCCAGGAAGCTTTCCCTGGATGGTTTCCTTGTCTGTAAAAGAGGGACTGCCTAGCAGTACTCACCCCAGTTGCTCTGAGGAACCCAGGCGATCAGGCACATGGTGCCTGACAGAGAATTGACATTCAAAAGTACCAGCTTTTGATAGATGCCTTGACCATCCCCTGAGCCCTGAGTGACTGCCCTGCAAAAGCATTGCCACTATACCTGAGGCCCAACAATCTAGGTGATGGGCAGAATCACAGCCTCCCAAAGAGGTTTGCATCCTAATCCCTGCAACTGGTGAATATTTCCTTTATATGGCAAAAGCAAATTTGCAGACATGATTGAATTAAGGGTTTTGAGACAGAAATATTATCTTGGATAATCTGGTGAGCCCAGACTAATCACAGGGTCCTTATAAAAAGGAGGCAAGCAGGTTGGAGTCAGAGGGAGAGATGGGATCATGGAAGCAGGGATCAAAGAGAAAGACGTGATGCTGTGTGGCTGGCTTTCAAGGTGGAGGAGGGGACCGCAAGCCTAGGCATGCAGGCAGCCTCTAGAAGCTGGAAAAGGCAAGCAAGCAGATTT
>JAVSCE010004508.1:0-12104 GCA_032199065.1 Smutsia gigantea
CATCTCCCCATTGTATATCCAAGGTTCTTTTATCAAATATTAATTGACTGTATATGTTTGGTTAATATATGGATTTTCTATTCTGTTCCACTGGTCTGTGGGTCTGTTTTTGTGCCAACACCTGATTGTCTTGATTACTGTGGCTTTGTAGTACAGCTTGAAGTCAGGGAGTGTAATTCCCCCTGTTTATTCCTCCTTCTCAGGATTGCTTTGGCTGTTCGGGGTCTTTAGTGGTTCCATATGAAATTTAGAATTATTTGTTCCAGTTCATTGAAGAAAGCTGTTGGTAGTTTGATAGGGATTGCTTTGAATCTGTAGATTGCTTTAGGTAGTATAGCCATTTTGAAAATATTTATTTTTCCTAGCCAAGAGCATGGGATGCATTTCCACTTGTTAGTGTCCTCTTTAATTTCTCTTAGGAGTGTCTTGTAGTTTTCAGAGTACAGGTCTTTCACTTCCTTCATTAGGTTTATTCTGAGGTATTTCATTCTCTTCGATGCAATTGTAAATGGAATTGTTTTTCTGATTTCTCTTTCTGTCAATTCTTTGTTAGTTTATAGGAAAGCAACCAATTTCTGTGTGTTAATTTTGTATCCTGCAACTTTGCTGAATTCAGATATTAGTTCTAGTAGTTTTGGAGTGGAGTCTTTAGGGTTTTTTATGTACAATATCATGTCATCCGCAAATAGTGACATTTTGACTTCTTCTTTACCAGTCTGGATGCCTTGTATGTCTTTGTTTTGTCTGATTGCTGTGGCTAGGACCTCCAGTACTATGTTGAATAACAGTGGAGAGAGTGGGCATCCCTGTCTTGTTCCCGATCTTAGATGAAAAGCTTTTAGCTTCTCGCTGTTAAGTATGATGTTAGCTGTGGATTTGTCATATATGGCCTTTATGATGTTGAGGTACTTGCCGTCTATACCCATGATGTTGATGGATTTTCGAATGTTGTACCATCCTGGCAACTCTGGGATGAATCCCACTTGATCATGGTGTATGATCCTCTTGATGTATTTTTGAATTCGGTTGGCTAATATTTTGTTGAGTATTTTTGCATCTATGTTCATCAGGGATATTGGTCTGTAATTTTCTTTTTTGGTGAGGTCTTTGCCAGGTTTTGGTATTAGAGTGATGCTGGCTTCATAGAATGAGTTTGGAAGTATTTCCTCCTCTTGTATTTTTTGAAAAACGTTAAGGAGAATGGGTGTTATTTCTTCTCTATATGTCTGGTAGAATTCAGATGTGCATCCATCTGGTTCGGGGGTTTTGTTCTTTGGTAGTTTTTTTGATTACTGATTCAATTTCGTTGCTGGTGATTTATCTGTTTAGTTTTTCTGTTTCTTGCTTGGTCAGTCTTGGAAGGTTGTATTTTTCTAAGAAGTTGTCCATTTCTTCTCGGTTTTCCAGCTTGTTACCATATAGATACCCATGATATTCTCCTATAATTCTTTGTATTTTTGTGGGGTTAGTCATGATTTTTCCTTTCTCATTTCTGATTCTGTTTATGTGTGTAGATTCTCTTTTTCTCTTAATAAGTCTGGCTAGGGGTTTATTTATTTTGTTTATTTTTTCAAAGAACCAGCTCTTGGTTTTATTGGTTTTTTCTATTGTTTTATTCTTCTCAATTTTATTTATTTCTTCTCTGATCTTTATTATGTCCCTCCTTCTGGTGACTTTGGGCCTCATTCGTTCTTCTTTTTCCTATTTCAGTAATTGTGTCTTTAGACTATTCATTTGGAAATGTTCTTCCTTCTTTAAACAGGCCTGGATTGCAATATACTTTCCTCTTAGAACTGCCTTTGCTGCGTCCCACGGAAATTGTGGCTTTGTGTTGTTCTTGTCATTAGTCTCCATATATTCTTTGATTTCTGTTTTGATTTGGTCATTAACCCTTTGGTTAATGAGGAGAATGTTGTTAAGTCTCATGTATTTGTGAGACTTTTTGATTTCTTTCTAAAATTTATTTCTAGTTTTATACCTTTGTGACCTGAGAAGTTGGCTGGTAGGATTTCAATATTTTTGAATTTACTGAGGTTCTTTTTGTGGCCTAGTATGTGGTCTATTCTGGAAAATGTTCCATGTGCACTTGAGAAGAATGTGTATCCTGCTGCTTTTGGGTGCAGAGTTCTGTGGATGTCTGTTAAGTCCATCTGTTCTAGTGTGTTGTTCAATGCCTCTGTGTCTTTACTTATTCTCTGTCTGGTTGATCTGTCCTTTGGAGTGAGTGGTGTGTTGAAGTCTCCTAAAATGAATGCATTGCTGTCTATTTCCTCCTTTAATTCTGTTAGTATTTGTTTCACATATGCTGATGCTCCTGTGTTGGGTGCCTATATATTCATAATGGTTATATCTTCTTGTTGGACTGACCCCTTTATCATTATGTAATGTCTTTCTTTATCTCTTGTTACTTTCTTCGTTTTGAAGTCTATTTTGTCTGATACAAGTACTGCAACACCTTTTTTCTCTTTGTTGTTTGCATGAAATATGTTTTTCCATCCCTTCACTTTTAGTCTGTGTATATCTTTGGGTTTGAGGTGAGTCTCTTGTAAGCAGAATATAGATGGGTCTTGCTTTTTTATCCATTCTGTTACTCTGTGTCTTTTGATTGGTGCATTCAGTCCATTTACATTTAGGGTGATTATCGATATATATGTACTTACTGCCATTGCTGGCTTTAGATTCGTGGTTACCAAAGTTTCAAGGGTTGCTTCTTTACTATCTAACAATCTAACTTAACTTTCTTGTTAAGTTATTGTAAACACCATCTGATGTTTATTTCTCACCCTTCTTATTCTTCCTCCTCCGTTCTTTATATACTAGGTGTTTTATTCTTTGCCTTTAGTTAGTATTTGGATGGTCTGCTTTCTTTGCTATGATTTTATTTTCTCTGGTGACATCTTTTTAGCCTTAGGGGTGCTTCCCTCTAGAGCACTCCATTTAACACATCCTGTAGTGGTGGTTTATGAGAGGCAAACTCTCTCAACTTTCGTTTGTCTGGAAATTGTTTAATCCCTCCATCATATTTAAATGATAATCATGCTGGATACAATATTCTTGGTTCGAGGCCCTTCTGTTTCATTACGTTAAATATATCATTCCATTCTCTTCTGGCCTGTAAGGTTTCTGTTGAGAAGTCTGATGACAGTCTGATGGGTTTTCCTTTGTAGGTGATCTCTTTTCTCTCTCTAGCTGCCTTTAATACTCTGTCTTTATCTTTGATCTTTGCCATTTTAATTATTATGTGTCTTGGTGTTGTCTTCCTTGGGTCCCTTGTGTTGGGAGATCTGTGGGCTTCCATTGTCTGAGAAACTATTTCCTTCCCCAGCTTGGGGAAGTTTTCAGCAATTATTTCTTCAAAGACACTTCTATCCCTTTTTCTCTCTCTTCTTCTTCTGGTATTCCTATAATGTGAATATTGTTCTGTTTGGTTTGGTCACCCAGTTCTCTTAATATTCTTTCATTCCTAGAGATCCTTTTATCTCTCTCTGCCTCAGCTTCTCTGTATTCCTGTTCTCTGATTTCTATTCCATTAACAGTCTCTTGCATCTCATCCAGTCTGCTGTTCAGCCCGTTGATTGCTTGTCTGATTTCTGCATTGCCTTTCCTCACTTCCTCACTTCCTCCCTCAGCTCTTGCACATTTCTCTGTAGATCCATCAGCATGGTTATGAATTTTATTCTGAGTTCTTTTTCAGGAACATTGTGCATTTCCATCACTTCAGGCTTCCTCTCTGGGGTTGTCTGGTTATCTTAGTCTGGACCATATTCCTCTGTCTTTTCATGACTATAGAAGTGGTCGCTGGTAGTTGCCACGTATGTCAGCTGGGCTCTTTAAGACTTTAAAAAGAAAAAAAAAAAGAAAGAAAGAAAGAAAGAAAAGAAAAGGAAAAACAAAAAACAAAACAAAACAACCAAAAAAAAAGCCCACCATGAGTAGATTCTGTGGGGATGGTGTAGGTGGCGCTCTTGCTCCACTATCCCGCAGCTGTGGCCATGCCACTCCGAAGGGCCCTTTATAGCTCTGCCTGGGGTGGGAACGAATGGGAGGTTGTTGATATCTGTGGGAAATCTAAGTATGGCCACCTTTCCTAGTCACCAGCTAAGGGGTCCAAAACTCCCCAGGACTCCCAGCCTGCTGGGCTGAGTGTGCCGGGGCGATCCGGCTCCTCCGCTGGGCTCCTGTCTCTTTAAGACCACTGAAAAAAGTGTGCGCTTTCCTTTTTTTTTTCTTTTTCTTTCCTTCCCGGGAGCTGGCTGCAAGCACCCTGGCGCATTCCCCACTCAGATCCTGCACCATCTGTCTCTCCATTCTCCGCTACACTGCACGATGTGTGTCAGCACTCCCCGTGCAGATCACTGGGGCTGGTTATTTCGCTGGGTGTACTTCCACTCTCTCCCGGCTCTGAATCCTCTCCTCCCGCTGGTGTGCTGGGGTTGGTGAGTGCTCGGGTCCCGCTGGGTCGCGGCTCCATATCTTACCCGCCTCATGGGGTGCCATGTCCTGTCTGGTGTAGCTGCATGCTGTGCGCTTTCCTGTGTATGCTGGTCTCTCTTTTAGGAATAGTTGTATTTGCTGTATTTTCATAGATATATACAGTTTTGGGAGGAGATTTCTGCTGCCCTGCTCATGCCGCCCTTTTCCCGGAAGTCTCTATTACGAAGTTTTTTAAGCATGTTTCAAAATGGGATATTAATTCATTAAGCACGTATTTATTACTGTGTACCAGCTGTTCTAGGCACTAGAAAGAAATTATTATTAGCTTTGCTATTTTTTTTCTAAGGAGTAAGATTTTAGTTAATTTTTTAATTTATATTTTTCTGTAGTATTTTTAACTTCTAACATTAAGCATATGATATATTTTAAAACTAGAAGAAGCAACGAAGTTATACCCATTTATGGGGTTAGTTATCTAAGAACTAAGATAACTAAGTTATCAAGCCATCAATATCCCTTCAAAACTTCTTTGTTATGTCTTTGAGAGGGTAGTTAGTTAAAGGAAGATATTACTAAAAGTTAAAGTAGGTTGCTTGGAGGTGGGGAGGTGACCATGGAAATGAATCTGTTGACTGCAGTTTTCTGAGGGGAAGTTGAGGAAGACATATAAATCTGAGGTAAGGGAAGTTTCATGCAGTGCCAGAGAGGTTGTGGGCTTCCCCACCTTTCTTGACCCAAAGCCTCACCTTCACAGCATCCTGTACTTTATAGCCTTCCAAGAGCCTCTGGCATCCAGAAAGGTCAGAGGGAGGAGGAAGGTTCTTGTCTGCATAATTAATTGTCCTCTCCTTCTTTTCTCCTCTCTACAAAGGGACTTGTTAGGCTTTTAGCATCTTCCAGAGAGAGGGAGTGAGCCCTTTGCTGCTGATAATTCCCATTAGAATGCCTTCATTGCAGCTCTTCTATTGCACTGATCAAATTCCTTTCTGTAGAAACATTGCTCAGCCCACCAACTAAGTTATGTACTGAAGAAGCGAATCTGGGAAGCTCTCACGCTTCTTATGCAGAATGCTGGGTCCCAGAAATAGGGCAAAGCAGGGTACTCCTTAACAGTCTGTACTCCTACCCCCTTTACCAGAATCTATCACACATGCTGTTCCCTTTAATTAACAAACATTTACTTAGAAATATAGCACATCAATTAAGGGTTTGGTTTATAATCTAGGATGACTGACAGATGTATAAATAACAAACGTTAATTCCAGTAAAGAGGAATTAATTAGTATGATAAAGTACAAGCAAAGAGCTAAGGGATTAAAAAGGAAAGTGGCATTCAATTTGATTGGGAGATCATGACCAACTTCACAGAGAAAGTGGTATAGAAGCTAAGGCTTGAAAGATGAGTTCAATTTCAACACATAAAAATGATAAGAAGAGTCAGTCCAGGCTGAGAGAATCGCATAAGCAAGGGCATGAAAGCAGAGAAGTAAGCAAAGTAATGAGCTATGAGTGACTAGTCAGCCATGACTGAAGGAGAAGGCACTATCCTGAAGAAGGCCCAGAGTTCACTAGATGTTGAATGACTATGTGTAAGATTACTACAGAAATATAATAAGAGATGACATCAGAAAAAAGTGGCAGAGGTCAGATTGTGAGGGTCCTTGAATGCCAAGTTAAGGATTTTAGATTTAATTATTTAGAAACTATTGAAGGAGAGGAGTAACAGGATCTAACCTCTGACTTAAGAAGACAACTCATGTTTGTATGGAAGGTGAAGTAAAAGCAATGAGACTGGTTCAAAAGGAATACCAGTTAAGAGGCTACTTCAATAGTCTAGGTATGAGACAGAAAAGGCCTGGACTAAGGTAGTGACAACGATGATGGAAGAGGTTCAGATAGAAAGATTTGAGAGTCCTCAGTATACAGGCAATATAGCCCAAAACTATAGGAATGGGTGCACTTATCCTAGGACAAAATAAAGAGTGAAAAGAGAGAGAATAAAAATGAAACCCTAGAGAAGACTGTTAATTAGCTTGATTGTGGTAATCATTTAACAATGTCTACATATATCAAAATATCACATCGTGTAACTTAAATATACAAAAATTTTACTTATCTATCACACTTCAATAAAGCTAGAGGGGAAAAAGAGACAGCAGAAGAGTTCTCAAATGACACTGAAAAATAACCAGAGGAGCAGTAGGAGAATCAGTAGAGAGAGTACAGTGCCCTGAAAATCAAGGGCAATATCATTGATTAAAATTTTCACTAAAAAAGGACCAAGTCCAATATGACACTAGAGATCTCCTTTAAGCTGACATAAAACATAAATCAACCATTTGTGGGTTCAAATTATGAATCTTGTACTGTTCTATCATTTAGCTCACATTTCTGCATTCTATCCACAGAGAAAATTTATACTGAAGTCCATATAGTACACCATTACTAGAGAGTTCTCTTTCTCTAGAAATCTAGTAACCACATCCAGAGAAGAATATAGGCTAGCTACATTATAGAGTGGTAGAATGCAGCTACACTATAGCTACATTCTAGAACAGTAGGCTAGCTCGCAGTTATCACTTCCTTTTCTGGATGCTCACAAGCCATCAGCTTACTAATCAATCCGAAAATGTTGCTGAGCATTGACATCTAGTTTTTTAGTCTGTGATTTCTAGAATCTGATGCCAGTCTTTTGGTACCCCCCTTCAAAGAGTATTTTCATGAGTGCTACAAACAGTATCTGCAGTCTTTCATCTTCATTGCATGGAAAGTGGACATTATAAATGTGAAAAGCCAAGACAGTTTTGAATGGGGAGGAGGGTGATATAATCTGATTTGCATGCTGCCTAGAACGAGAATAGATTGTCAACCCTGGGAAAGATTCCAGATTTGAATTAGGCTGCATAAAGTCCTTTTGAAGTTTCTTCAATGTCTCTAATTTTCCAAACTGATCATCCCTACTCATCATGCATAAAGACCATACCTTCCACCTCTGCTTTCATTCACGCTTTTCCCCTCTGCCTGGGATATCCTTTCCCACCCTCACTACCTTTTACCAATGTATAAATACTATCCATCCCTTAAGTTCCAATTCTGATCTCACTTTTACCAGGAAATCTTCTAGGTTTCCCCAGGATGTGAATTCCCATACCCTTTCTCTGTCCTTCCTCAGGCACTATACTCTTTGGATAAGGGCCAGGATAAAGGGGGAAAGAAACAGCAACGTGTATCTGGAAAGCAGATGCTTATACTGGCACACACTATCTGAGACTCCAAGAAACCTTGGAATAGATTTGGGTCCCTAGGAGTGCTGGTCAGGGACAAAGCCAGACAATTCCAAGAGTGTTCCCTGTTGTTTATACCCTAGTTAGCATCATCAAAATGCTTTCAACAATAAATCTCTCTTCTCACTGTTCAGCCCCATTATTATTGGGTTGGTCCATTAGCTAGACCATGGCCTTATGTTTTACTTCCCACGCTAAACCTCAGTATACCTGGAACAAAGATGAGACCACAACAATATTCTTACTGTCAGTGGATCCACCTGATGATAGAAGCCCAAACATGATCTTTAATGCCCTTCTGTACCTTATGAAGGCCTTCTTACTGGAATGGGGGCCAAAGTATCTGGTCAGAGAATATCTTTCAGTTCTACCTCAAATGCGATTGCCCAGCTACCTCCAAAAGCATGGGTTTCCCAGAGAAAAATTACTATACTTCCTTAAATTCTAATGGGAAATTCCAATACACATGGAAAAAAAATCTCTGAAACTCTACTGTGTCAGGTAGGACTGTGTTCAGCTGCATGAAATAGAAACCTAGGTCCAATGACTTAAACCAGAAAGGAGTTTAGTTTTTCATGAAATCAGAAGGCTGATGGTATGCACTCCAGGGCAGATACAGCAGCTCCACAATATCTCATGTTATAAGATGGCTGCTACAACTCTAGACAGCCTATGTGCATTCCAAGCAGGGAGAAGAAAAGACCAAATGGGGCAAGCCAGCCAGATCTCTGTCAGGTAAACAATCATTTTCCCAGGAGCCCTACCCTGTAGACTTCCACTTATACCTCATTGGCCAGAATTATATCACATGATTGCCTTTAGCTGCAAAGGAGCTCAAGAAATCAAAAATTTTAACTGGGCATATCACAGTCCCAAATAAAATCACAGGTTTTTTTTTTTAGTACAGAAGAAATTAAGGATTTAAGAAATTACCTATTAAATAGGTCATTAACAGTTTTTGCCACTTATAAGGAGATCTAAAGGGATCAAAACTATAAAGATATATAACAGTCATTTGAGTATGTAATTATCTCTGTTTTTAGGCTGTACTCTCTATTCTACATAGCAGAATAAGAACATTTATTCCACACTCACTATATACCCGAAACAGTATAGGCACTTTACATGTATTATTTTATCTAAAGTCCTCACAAAAGCCCTAAAAGGTAGATATCATTACTCTTCCAATTTAACAAATGATGAAACTAAGGCTCAGAGAGTTGAGAGGACTTGTTTGAGATCACACATCTAACAAGTATCTGGGTAGAATTTGAATTAGACATTAAAATACTAAAAGCTATGTTCTTCCACTGTACCAAAGTACCTGATATAAAGTTGACACTTAATAAATGTTGAATCAATCACTCACAATGGTAATACCAAAAACTCCCTTTCTGCCACTGTCACCTACTTCAAAGCATCATGTGCCTTCAAATTTGGGGCTACTCTTCGCATAGCCTTTTATAGCCATATGCACACTGCTCTCCTGCCCACCTTTCTGCCTCACCAGGGATTTGTCTCTAGAGCAGTGGAGGCTTTTGCAGTTTAATACAGGCCAGCTCCAGGCTTCAGACAGTCCCTGTTGCTGTGGTTAAAGGTGTTGTTTCAAGGACAACAGGAAAAACCCACAGTTTAAAGCAAAGAAAAGAGGTAAATTTTTATAGAGATATGACCATGGTTGACTACGATGGCTCCTGGAAGGAGTAATCCAATCACATCAGCCCAGTGCTAAGTGGGAGAAGAGAGAGTATAAGACTGGCAGTCAGGAGACTTATGCCCTAGCCCAGGTTTTATCACTGATACATTGCATGACCTTGGACATGTCACTTCCCAGTTCTCATTCTCAGTGTTTACCAGCTGTAAAACAAGTGGCTTGGGATAAATAAGGTTACTTTGAGAGCTGACATCTGTAAATCTATGACCTAGAATTAAGAGAATGCTAGTCAGAGTCATGTGTTTGGGTAGATATATAAAAGCATGTGCGGTGCGCATGTGCATACACACATACACACACACACACTATTGAAAAATCCCTATCATTTGTGTAAAGCACCAGCCATTTACAGAACACATTTTCGTAAGGGCCAAATTTAGTGCTTCCTCTCTGCTTGCCAAGGCTAAGCCATGTGATCATTTTTCTTGTAATCTACATCCACTCACAAAAAGAATGTTGTTTTTCATGATGTCACCCAAATTGTATTTGTTAAAGTGAATGAGACTGGAAGCTGGGCATGAGGAGTCTGCTTAATTACATCATTTCAGTATATTAAGTTATCTCAAGCACTCAAGTCTGACTGTGATTAGAAGAAAATCTGCCAGTGTTTGGGTTTTACCCACCAGCACTGAGGGTCGTCTTAGAGTTTGCTGAGAAATGACATAGATTTCTTTAATGTTCACATTCTTCCTATTAAGCTTTTGAACTTACTTTTCTACTTATTTGTACCAAAGGTTCCAGCACTCACCTGGGCCCAGGTCTTCCTGGGTTGATACAATGAACCCAGGTCGTGTTCCCCAGCCCCTCCAGCTACTCCAACTCTTCTAGCAATCCCATGATCTTGCTCTTCAACCTTCAAAAGACAAGTGAAGACTACAAATACTTAAGTCATTCATAGATCCATTTTTCCCCACTACCGTGCTGGTTTCATGATCCTTACACCTGTAGAAGAGCAGCAGATGCCGTGGTGAGGGCAATTAGTGGTACTTAGAAAGCCTTCTCTATTACTTTGGCCTCTAAAATTCACCTGTAAAACACAGGGTTGAACTAGGTAATCTCTAAGGACCCTTTTGTTCCTAGCAGTCATGATTTACCCACACAAACACATCCATGTTAAAATGCACTCTTCCAGAAGTTGGGGCTATAAGTCTATTTAACATCATCTTCAGTACTTTATGGTTACACAAGTCCAAGGGACACCGTTCATTTTGTGGGGGATACCATTCACTTGGGACCCTGAGATCAGCTGGCATCATGTTTAAGAAAACCTGATAAAGGCTTTTTGAGTATGACACTTGCCATGGTATATATGTCTTAGGCCATGCATGCTGGTTGAAAGCCTATTTCTCCACTAACTCTGCCACTGGAACCCCTCACTCCAAAACCTCAGATTTACCCTTTACTGGGAAGGCATAGATTTCTGGATATATGTATTGGTCTCCCTCCCAAAAACATAGGGTCCATGGGGACTGGCATCTCTGTTCAAAGGAAGGAGAGCTTGCATTATATATAAGAAACAAAGAGATTCAATTTGGTTGAAGATAGAACATCAGAAGAGAACATCTTATCCTGAATAAGAATGGCAGGCTTTTATCTCCCTAGCATTAAAGCCCAAATGCCTAGGTCACATGAGGAGGTCACAGAAAGGTAATACTGGCATGCTCTAAGTTAAGTGGAAAACTTCACAAATTTCACTGACCAAACCAAGGTGCACCACCTACACCCAGCCAGGGGATGTATCAGAGGGTCATGAAGTATTTCCCCAAGGGTATCTTTAGCAAAGACCAGGAGGTAACACTTCTCCCAGGAGAATGAACTGAATGAGCAACATTGAAGTAACAAACATGGTTATAAGTAGGACAAGAGCTGTGTGCACATCTACATCCATTCACAAGAGGCTCCAGAGAACTAGAGCTCTACTACATCCTCTGTACATGCACATGGACCCTGCATTCACATGGATTCTGGCGCTACTGACCAGACTAACTAGCTTTCCAGCAATCTTTTAAACCTTTGAGCATTTTCCTTCACTGGAATCAGTTGCCCAGTATGTAAAAGACAGCTAGAATGCAACTGAAGTTTTCAAACTGTTCTTTGGAGCCCTTGGGTTTACACACAAGGACACAGCTTGAGCACATGGCTCAAGAGCTACCTCATGGATGAGAGAGGCCAAAGTACAGAGATCCAGAGCCCCCAACACATTTAAACATCACAGTTCAGTTTCTATATGTTTTATATATTGGACTTCCATGAAAGACTCCATTTGAAAAACAGAGTCAAGCTGTTCCAGTGTTAAAAATAGTTAGAAAGTAACTGGCTTATATGCATCCTAACTGCCCTTAAAGCACTACCGCTCTTTATGTCTATGAGTCATAAATTGAGAAGTACTCTTTTTCTTGGGAGACTGATATTTTTCTGGGAACAAACTATACTAAAAACTGCAATAAGTAGCAAACAAAGATCTTTTGGGATTGGCAGTAGAAAGATGGCAGACTAGGAAGAGAAAGTGGAAACCTCATCCCACATACACACCAAGGAAGAACTACAGCAAATAAAACTAACCCTGAAAATAACCTGAAAACTGAAGAACAGACCATCTACACCTGGAGAAGAGAGGACCCCACCAATAAAGGTAAACAGGCAGATCTGTGATTGACTGGGACCCAAGCCCT